>JANHFT010008936.1:199498-211525 GCA_032467955.1 Pseudoxenodon macrops
CTATTCTATTCTATTCTATTCTATTCTATTCTATTCTATTCTATTCTATTCTAATTCTATTCTATTCTATTCTATTCCATATCTTTATTGTAATACTATATTGCTAAATTTCATGAGATGTTGATAGTCTTCCACTGAAGTCTTGTGTGAGAATGGAAAAATGTGAGCTGTCGAGCTTGTGAGATTTCTGCCATCTCAACTTTTTAATTAATTTGGGGAGTTTTTGACCATTGTTTGAGAGGACTAATGGATGCCTTGGCACTTGCAGGCATCATGTTGCAGGCCCTTTAGGTAAAACATTGTACATTTCATTATTTGATAGTATAGACCATTAAGACAGTGAATTTGTAATTAAGGAAATGACGCAGGAAGAGAGGATGATGCCTTTCCATCATCTTTTCAAAATTCTTTTCAAAAGAGAGAGAGAATTTACTCAACGAATGAGGAACTAGCAAGATGTTCGGCAGAATAGGTGCTCTCAGACAAAATCACATATCAAGTGGAATATGGGAAAGGGATGATAGTTTCCCACCTGCCCCACTTGCCAGTACTGTAAGCAATAATAACCATTTTGAATTGTTCTCAGAAGGAACATGGTTTTCCTAGGGATGCTAAACATCTATCTTCAATGACATATATATCCTGAATATAACACATGTAATGACACACTGTTTATATCAAGCGGTGATGACAGCTCAAAACTGTTAAGGGAATGAGTATTTTTTCCCCATTTGTATATTAAGAGTAAGACATAATGTTCCATGAAGTTATGGCCAACAGATATGAGCATAACATTGTTAGGTTAATTCTAAAAATAAAATACTTGGTTGATTTTCATAGAATAGAATCACATTCTAATTTCCTAGAGTGCAATAAATTATTGCTAGAAAGAGTAATGCCTGCTTTGAATTCAAAAGGTAGAGCAAACTTAGTGTTTTGTTCACTGCACATTCACATACCTTGCAGATTTTTTAGAAATTAATCAGTTCAGCTCATAAACATAACCAGTATCATTGGATCATAGAAATCAAGACATATAGTAGAGTTATTTATAAAAATAAAGTAAAATAATTAGCTGCTAACATTTTGATAAAGTGTTACAGTAGAAACTGGGATAGAATTGACTTTTTCCGACTAGAAAAAAGAACAAAACAGCTTGTATGTATTAAAGTATGGCAATTTGTCCTAAAAACAATAAGTGTCCAAAAAAGGGAGAGAACTTGCCTTTTTTCCAGCAAATCCAATAGATTTGTTGAATCTGTGGAGAAGAGGTTTCCACATGGATGGAAAGCTGATCAACTCTCCATCTTATGCATAGCCTATATAAATGTGTCACCAAATGTTATTACCAGAGGTGGTATTCAGCAGGTTCTGACCAGTTCTGGAGAACCGGTAGCAGAAATTTTGAATAGTTCAGAGAACCAGCAAATACCACCTCTGACTGGCCCTGCCCCCATCTATTCTCTGCCTCCCAAGTCCCAGCTGATTGGCTGGGTCTTGTTTTGTTGCCCTGCACAGGAGAACGGAGCTGGAAAGCAGGTTAGTAGGGTGGAGAGGGAATGGGGATTTTGCAGTATCCTTCCCCTGCCACGCACACCAAGACAGGCCCACAGAACCGTAGTAAAAAAAAATTGAATCCCACCACTGGTTATTACCATGGATTAAATATATTCAAAGGACTTTTTTCTATCGACACTGAACTATAGGCTAGCACTGACACCTCTGAAGCCTTAGGAAACATGCCTGCAAAAGTTGATGCATGAATGAATGAACTGTTCCAAAATATTGGTTAAATTACCATTACACAAATTATTCACATACATTAGATATCTGTAACTGTTTTAAATGAGTATATGAATCAGCTAAATATTTTTTATTCTTCAACCTGTACAAACATTCCCCACCAGCTAGACAGAAACAGCGAGAAAACTAATCCATCATTTTGTTCTTCTCCTAGCATCTGAAAAAATGGTTATAAAACATTTCCTTATCATCTCCTAAATGTTGTCAGTCCATATCAGTGAGACCAATATTACATGAAGCAAATAATAGTAGTTCCAAGCACTTAATGGGCTTGGTATTTCAAAAATAAGCATTACCCAATTCCAACAATATGAAATATAAAAACAGCAAGAGAAACATAGGAAGCTTTTTAAGTGACAGCTGCTGCAAGCTAGAAGATGTTCAAAATATGTAGGAAGAGTTATGCATATAGGGAGGTGAGTACTTCTCTGACAGCTTCCTGGTATATTTGTAGAATAATTTCTCCATTTTTGAGAACTATAAAATATTCATATTCATATTATAAGTAACTAGAACTAAATTATCCTCAAAAAGGGGGTGTGGCTAGGGGAGTTTTATTGCACTTATGTCTTGAATATATTTTGTGTTACTTTTAAGCTTACTTTTGCTGGAGGCAAAATAAACTTACATCAGATGAGTAGAGTGTTGTCCACTTGCATTTCTTTTTTAAATAAAAAAGTTCTCACTTGTCTCTGTTGTGCTCATAAATTAGAAAGCATATAGAAAGCTAAAGAAAGAATAGAGTAGATCCCTTGCTTGGATTTCTATTCACAACTTAAATGGATGATACCTATATTCACAGCCCAAATTAATATATGTCTGAAAGTATGTTGTATTTGCTGAAACTTCTAGAATAGTAAGCAAAGAGATTAAATAGAATGAATCAACAATGGAAAAATGAAGTAAAACTTTAAGCATAACAAACAAATGTGATGTTTTGGAGGGTGGATAGCACAGAAATATTATTTTCCTTTCCATCACATGAGATAATATTTAATAAATATTTGCTCATGAACCAAACATATTTAGTCATACTTTATTTGGTGAATAGTCCAGATGATTTTTCCACCATCTCCTATTCTGCTACAGCTATAGCTTTAAACAGAAAAGTCTTTTTTCACTTAAAAATAGTTATGGTTTCAAAACAATATGAGGTTGGGGAGAATCCAAGAATTCATGCTGTAGAAAAAGGAAGAGAGCTTCCCATGCAGCTAAATAATACACGTTGCCTGCCAATATGTGTATTGAGCACTTTTTTTTTCCATTCTGGATTATCTGTTCTATTTTTTTCTTTCCATTCCATGAATGGATACTCCCCAAATATCTGCAAATATTTGGATCCTCAAAGCCTACCAGTGTTCCAGAATTAAGATCATGCATGGTTATTTGGTGTGGTTTGTAATATCTCTGTTAATATTTCAACTGTGATTTCAACATTTATTTTGCACACTGCCTTGAGGTATCTATACCCCCACAAAATGCTTATAAAATTATTTTAAAAATACATGTACCAAAAAGAAATCTTCTCACTAATGCTATTTAAACTTAGTGAGGAAAGGAAATAAGCACTCTTTATATAGAGTTCTGCTTCCTTTGGTTCAACCCACATCAGGAGAAATGAACTATTACCTAATGGTGCCCACATATGTGCTGGATTATGGTTTGGGCCATCACAGCAGAGCCAGTGGGAGTCATTGTTCACCACATGTAAAGAAAGCATAGTTGAAATGGTTGGATTATGCTCTTCTGGTACTCCTTGGAATGTATTAGATGAATTTCCACAACCTGATATTGATATATGTTAGACTGTAATAAATCTCATCCTCAGAAAGCAAGGACATTGCTGGCTGGGCTTTATAGCCATTAGAGTTCATACAATTGGTAGACACTTGTTTAGGGAGAGCTTATATACCTGTACATGTTATGTGACAAAAACTCATATTTCTGAAGGACATCCGGAGGAAGAAAAAAAATGGTATAATCTAGAGTTTAAAAATTCAAACCCCATACCTTTTGAAAGTTTTCAAAAACAGAGTAGAAGAGTGAGAGGGGACACACACTTGTGCAACTATAATAATGTTCAAGTATTTGCTGATTTTACTATCATGTAAGCAAGTTGGAATCATGGGCAAATTATGGCAAGCAACAAAAGTTTAAAGTGATTAAACCAAAGGCAGTGATAAAATGATAAGGTGTAAGTTGTAAATCAAGTAGTACCGTATTTTTCAGAGTATAAGATGTACCTGAGTATAAGACACACCTTAGTTTTTGGGGAGGAAAATAGGGAAAATCTGCCTACCAGGTATTCATCTGGCTAGCGTCCTTAGTCTGGTCAGCTTCAGCACATTACTTTATCCCCTGGTTAGGGCTGGGGGAAAAAGCTTCTAAAGCACAGCTGATAGAAGCAATGAAAAAAGCCTGAAAAGCCTGGATGATCATTAGCACTAGGTTAGGAAAAAAAAGGTTCTTCGGAGGAAGTAGCAATGAAAAAAGCCTGCAAAGATCGCTTCACTCTTCACTCACCTTGTTAGGCCTGAAAAAAAAACTTTGAAAAAGCTACAGTTGGAGTATAAGACACACCTAAATTACCAGCCTCTTTAAGCAGGGGGGGGAGTATGTCTTATACTCTGAAAAATGTGGGGATTTATTTTTCTGAAAGATGCAGGAAGGAAGGATCTTGAGAGCCACTGTGTGTGTGTCATGTATATGTAGCTTGAGGTTGCTGCATTGGTGTTTCAAAATATCCTGTGCATAGTGCTCCCATTCTATTATTCATGCATGGCCCCATTATTTTGAATGGTGATTTTGGTTTGAATCAAACATTTCTTTATTTTTCTACAGCCTTTTAACTATCCTGACCTTTTTTTTTTTTTTACAAAAGAAGAACCTCAGAGACTTTTTTTGCCTCTCTGAACTGCTGTTCTCAGTGAATGAGTGATTATTAAAAAGTTTAACTTCCATTTAATTCTTTTGAACTGATATTGCTAGAAAGTCTTCCTTTATAACATCAGTTAAAGTAACATGTCTTTTTTTCCTTTTTTCTGTCTTGTGTATAAGAAAATGATATAATATCACAATAGCAGATGTACATTACATTATGTATTTTCTTATTAATTAATCAAATTGTGCCATATTTTCTGAAGATCTCCTTGTCATTGGCCAACCACCTGGCCATTAAAACACACTGGCTCAGTGCATTTTCCTCAAACGAGAAACAAGATCAGTGATCTTCCTAAAATGTCTTATTTAAGACACTCTTATTGAGTGAGATAAATTCTTTGGGAATATATCAAATAGAATTAAATAACTCCTGAAATATAGTGGGAGACACTTCTGTGTAGACGTGCATATGTTCAAAATAGAAAACAAGTATGTTGTTGGCAAGTGGGAGAGAAAAATCTAAAACATATACTGAAGCAGTTATTTGAGCAATTCAGAGAAATCTAGGGCTTTTATGCATTCAAGACATCTCCATGTGGCAAAATTATTAAGGGGTGGAAGATGACTTTGACCTAGCAGCCTGCATTTAATAAACCCTGAATTAAAATCTTTTTCTTTTTCCAAACAGTTGAAATCCTCTGTAAAATTACTAATGATGGAATGCATAAGACAAATATTCTTGTGAAAATTTTGAAAGGTGTAATAGTGATACAAAGTACATATTTAAAATGTGTGCAATAAATACTGATAGTGGTATGGGATCTCTGTGATAGCATGCACATCTGCAAGATACCTACAGTGTGTGCCTTAAATTTATGTGCATAAACTTATAAATGCAGCCAGGAATTATGCCTGTGCATGTCACTTTCCTCAAGCACCCGAAAACAGCTGTAGATATAGTAACTGCTAATATCTGTTAAAAAAACTATTATTTCTTTAACTAAATCAAATACAAGTAGAGACAGGTCTATGTATGCATATTTCTTGCTTTACAAGGACCCAGATAAGCTCACAGATGCTCCTAATTTCACATTTTTTCAGTGGGCGAGGGAGAAGGAGATAGGCACAATAAAGTCCTCTATTTCGTAAAGCCAGGCAGTTCTAGTCTGCATTATTTAAAGAAGCAGGCTCAGCAGTCCAATGGAGTAATCCTGGATTAAAGTGAGATGTAACATGCAGCTGAACATTGCCCATATATGGTAAGAAGGTTTGAGAATTTAAGCTAGTTTAGTTTAGACTGGAGACTAAAACATATGGAGAACAATTACAGGCATGACTAGTCTAGTGAAGAGAAGGACCAGGGGAGACATGATAGCAGTGTTCCAATATTTGAGGGGCTGTCAGAGAGGAGGGGGGGTCACCCTGTTTTCCAAAGTACCTGAAGGTCAGGTGGAAACTGATCAAGGAGAGATTCAACCTAGAAATAAGGAGAATTTTTCTGACAGTGAGAACAATCAACCAATGGAACAGCCTATCTTCAGATGTTGTGGGAGCTTCATCACTGGCAGCTTTCAAGAAGAGACTGCACTGCCATCTGTCAGAAATGGTGTAGGGTCTCCTGCTTGGGGGCAGAGGTTGGACTAGATGACCTACAAGGTCCCTTCCAACTCCATTAATCTGTTAAATCTGTTTTTCAGAGGCATCTGGAGGTAGCTATATTAAATGTTCTGGTATGCACTTTTATTATTCAAATTAACTATTGTAATGCTTTTGGACTAGACCAATAAGACATTGAAGCTATGCAGAGAAACTGTTCTGGTAATACAGTTATATCAATATGAATTTATTAGTTGTTGTAAAATTTACCCACAATTCAATGAAGTGGGAGGGCTGAAAGAGGAACAAGTCAACAGTTATGAAGGTATTTTTAATCCGTCTCAATAAGAACGGATATCAACTCTTTAATTGTTCATTTTTTCCCCACAGTTGAAGAATCTATCACTCACAAGATTTTGTGATTGTTCTACTGTCTTTCATGTACATTGGCCATTTGTCTCCCGAGAATTTTCTCTTTTGACTTAACATCCTGAAAAATAGTATGGCAGTGAATTTATGTGTGTTGAGATTGGAAGATGGATGGATAAAGCTGGTGACAGGTTCATAAAACATCTTCGGTAGAATTTTGGTGGAGGCATATTGTTGTATCATCTGAACCACAGAGAATTCCTTCTGCTCCAACTTAATTTAATGATGTTTTTGAATTCTGGAAGTGGCTACTGATGTGTGCCATGCAGGGAAATGTCAGAGAATACTGTGGGATCAGCAAAATTCTTTTACAATATTTACTACAGTAGTTATTTAAAATATTTCTTCATCAGTTTCATGTGGTATTCATTTTCCCCATCTTGATTCTTTGGCTGTTTTTCTCCAGCCCAACTTGCTGCAATACAAAGTATTTCTCCAAGGGCTAACATTGCTTGTTTTCTTCAAGAAAACAAAAGGCCATGCTGCATTTGTATGTCTCATCTTGTCCAGCTACCAAAATGGAAGATGGTTTTCACATATAACTGTGGAAGAGATTTAGTCTAAGTGAGAATGAAACATTGACTAGCTACAACAGGAGATTGTGGATCTTCCGACCAGACCACAGCCACACCTCCTTGCTTTCCAACCCAATCTGTTGCAATACAAAGTTTTCCTGCAAATTGAGCTGTGAAAATTTACTTTCCCCTTCCTCACTGAGCCAGGGCTCAGTAATACATTTTAGGATCACACTTTTATCCAAGATTAAACCTTGGTTTTTAATTAGCAATTAACCTAGCATTACAAAACAGCACCTTTGAAACTGAAGGTCCATTACTGCTCTCACCAACTGTTCCAATCAGAAGGGAAGTAAGACACCAGCCTATTGTTAATGCTCTGTAATGACAAGGTTACTGTCTTCTACTGTAGAGGTCACCAACCAGTGGTCCAAGAGAAAATTTTGGTGGTCCATGGCGCACCCGAGTTGAGGAGCTGCTCTGGTATGACTAATTACCAGTTCTGTGACTAGAGCTCTGGAATATGGGACTGGTCAGGCAGTTCATGATGGGGCTGGAAAGCTCTGCCGTAGAGGGAGCTAAGTGCAACTTGTAACTTTGCAGCACAGCCCTCACTGGCCGGAACGAGGTGATGATGCAAGGGGGGGGCGCAGGCAGGCCAAAGCAATGGGTGTCAGCAACCTGCAGCTCATTCTTCCCCCTGCTGTGGCTTCCTATTGGCTGAACCAACCACTGGCTGTCCTCGCCCCTTGCCCTCCCCATCGCTCCTTGCCTGGCTTGAGAAGGAAAGGGCGGGGGAATGGAGATTCACTCCAAATTCCAGAGCGGGAGCAAAGCTTGATCTCTTGCTGGATCTCGTGGGCATTTCTTCCAGCCCTTGTTGGTGTTCCGCACATCTTGGTCTCTTGTATAACTTCCTCTCAACCCTGAGACACTGGCCCGGTCCGGCTGTTTCTCTTCACTGCTGCTTTTGGCATCTCCATGACCTTCCCACTGCTCTTGCAGCGCAGTTACATTTAGCACACTTCACAATGATGGAGACAGCATCCCCTTCTCCTTCTGGAGCCCATTACAACATGGAGCATTAGCTGCAGCAGGGTCGGGCAAGTGTCTCAGGGCAGAGAGCAGGTCATGCATCTCCCCAAGCGACTGAGATGCGTCCAGCACCAACAAAGGACAAAGAAGTGCCCGTGAGACCCAGAGAGCACCAGAGAATCAGAATGAGAGAGAGGGAGAGAGAGGGAGGGGGAGAGAGAGAGAGTGATGAGAGACTGACAGAGAGGGGGAGAGAGTTATATAAGAGAGAGAGAGAGAGAAAGGGGAGAGAGAGATGAGAGACAGACAAAGAGAGAGGAGGGAGAGATGAGAGAGAAAGAGCAGGGGGAGAGATGAGAGAGAAAGAGAGAGGGGGAGAGAAAGACAGATATGAGAGAGACAGACAGACAGACAAAGAGAGGGGGTGAGAGAGAGGAAGAGAGAAGGAGAGAGAGAGATGAGAGAGAAAGAAAGGGCGAGTGCCTGAAGGACCCCATCCCATCACTGGGAGTCCAGGCACTTCAGCAAGCAGAGCGCTGGATTTATATTAGTGGTCCATGGGATTTAAAATTATGAATTTAGTGGTCCCTGAGGTCCGAAAGGTTGGTGACCCCTGTTCTACTGTATCTTCCATGACCTGTCACTTATAAAGGCATCTGATACAAACCACAGTGATGAAAAAGTAATGAAATGTGCAACATCACAACACGATACAGAGGGGTTTCACACTGCCATTTTAACATTGGACAACAATTCACATTTTGATCATGATGCTGCAATGCACATTGTTATTTATTGTTCTTCGCTGAATGTTCATTCCCTGGACACCTATGCAATTTCACTAAAGTTTTTCCCCAGGCTAATCTCTACATACTGCTGTTCTTCCATTTTCCTAAAAATGCATAGCTATAACAACAAACAGGGTGCCCATCCTAGGGATGCAGTCATTCATTTAGCACAGCTGGGACATTGTTTGTTTTAAACTCAGGAGCAGCTGCTGCAACCTTTGTGGTAGATTGGTTTCCTCTTAAGGAGATGAGTTAAGGAGATGCTGAATAATTAACCAATATCCAATTATACACCTTGAGATTGGGCCAACCAAAGGATGCTATCTATCTCATTGTTAAGAGGCCATGTGAGCCGGGATGGCAGGTTCAATCCTGAGAAAACACTGTGGCTATAGATTTTTGAATCACTTGAATCTGGGTATTTTCCATCTTTGTTCTTAGATGGGTGCGCATGTGCTTTGCGCATGTGCAGAGGGTGGTTTTTCAGCCGATTTTCAGCCAGAGGACCTGTTCAGGGACATGTCCAGCCAGCCGTTGCTGCCAGTTTGGCAAGTGGGTGGAAATTCCCGCTACTGGTTCTAGCGAACCGGTCTGAACTGGCAGGAACCCACCTCTAATCTGGATCCACTGCTCCATGAGCTGTACTTGCTACTGGTTGGTTTCTGAATGCCGTTCAAGGTACTACATATCACCTATAAAGCCCCTTGTGATTTTGTGTTTGTGTGTTCAGTTGACTCCTGCTGACAAGTCCCTGCAGTTTACTTGGCAAGATTTTAAAAATGGCTTACCAATGTTTTTTTCCTCCTAGAACTGAGAGAGAAAACCGACTGGCTTTATCTATAAGGCAGGGCTAGTCTTCCATTTTTTAGCCTGGTGCCTTAATTATTGGACCAAACTGGTTCCATTCATGTCACAATACCTGATAGTCAATGTTCCTGGGGTGCAATCAATTAAGCAATGTAATCTAGAGGGATCCAGGAGAGTTGCTTTCTCCAGGGTAGCCCCTGCCCTCTGGAATGATATTCCACATTGCTCCCATCTTGGTGACCTTCAGAAAACTATTAAAGACTTGGCTATTTTCCCAGGCTATGGGGCAGGGTGATGTTTAAATCTGCATAGTTTATATGTTTATGGTTGTTTGTGGTTTCTTTTATATTTTTATATATTATTCTTATCTTTTAAAATAGTAAACTGTCCAGTATCTTTAGGAGATGGCCAGCCTCTAGCTGTGTAAATAAGTATATACCTTTTTTTTTGCTTGTGTTAGCTTAAAATAAAAGTAAGTATAGGTCCTTGATAAGATTGTTCATTCTGAAATTATATTCTGTACCTACCTGGAGCTACAGTAATATGAAAAGAAAAAAAGAAAAATTGACCTAACCCAATCTGTTTTCCCAAATATGATGCCTAAAAGTTGCCCAATCCTTACCCAACATAACCCCAGAGTCCTAGCATAGGTTATACTCCAACACATCTGGTGCATACCATATTGAGGAAGTGTGCTGTAAAAATATTAGGGTTTTTCTTAGCAATATACTTCCCTTTTCTATTGCCTGTTATTTTATTTTATTTTTACTCCAGCAGTTTTTCAAAGGAAGTCTGTTTCTAAGAAAAGAGGAGATATGCTGTTTTGCATACTCATTTCTTGGCATGATCCAAAAGAATCCAAAATAGACTCCCAGCATGGACAAAAACCTGTCTATCTTTGAAGAAACTCACTGAAGACAGGATTTGATCATTCCATTCCAGGCCATTAGTTTGATGACAACTACTTGTAATGACTTACAACATAAAATTAAGTAGTGCCTGAGAAAAGGGTACTTTCAATGCAGATTTCACAAATAGATAAACCCTTGTAGCTTGCAATGACCACTCATTAACAAATACCTTTTTAATTTAAATCTGAGATAAGACAAAATGTTATACATTGCATGGAATGAAGCTTTCACATCCTCTATATATATGTATAAGAAATATTAAGATTTCATCTTTAATATTCATTGAAAATAAGGTACTGGGAAGGATCAACCATTGCTCCCTGGGTCTTCATTCAAATAGGTCATGCAATGTGTAACTCATCAAGATTGAAGTAGGATATACAAGTATGATGACTTAGTTAGATCTGTTGGGACTGCAAAAATGAGTGTTAGCAAACATCAGTTTAAACACATCATTCAGATATTGTGGCTGCTTCATCACTGGAGGCTTTCAAGAAAAGAATAGACAGCCTTGTCAGAAATGGTATAGAGTTTCCTGCTTGAGCAGGGGGTTGGACTAGATGACCTTCAAGATCCCATCAAACTCTATTATTCTGTAAGAACTTCTGTAAGACCATCATGACATCCGAGAACTAATTATCATGCTGAGAAAAAGAACAGAGTTCAGGGTTCCATAGACTGCAGAAATTTCATCTAGGAAATGTGTATCACCAACCTATTTTGATTGCATTACAGTACTGCTGGACTATTGACCTTTTAAAACAGATCAGTATTCCTCTTGTCCCAGGAGGACAGAAGCAAATAGAAAAGAATTTGCCAAAGGCTACTTGCTTCATGAATGAGGGAAGCTATCATTGCAAATAGATGTAACGAAATGTGCAATCCAGACAAGAATTTGACACCTCCAAGGCTTATCCAATAATCCTTACTAGCCACACATTCCTCATATATTTTCTTCTCTCCCTGACTCTTCTTTTTGGGGGAAACCAGCTTAGTTTTCCATAGCGAGCTTTTCTTAATTGCATGCTACTTTTATATTGTAAGAAGGTTCTGATGTGCAATCAGTATTATTCAGCCTTACCAGTCAATGGTTAATTATAACGGGTTTTCATTAACAAATTGCTCAAATTTATATACCGTATTTTTCGGAGTATAAGATGCACCTTAGTTTTTGTAGAGGAAATTAGGGGGGGAAATCTGCCTACCAGGTATTCATCTGGCTAGCGTCCTTAGTCTGGTCAGCTTCAGCATATTATTTTATCC
>JANHFT010008936.1:211625-235137 GCA_032467955.1 Pseudoxenodon macrops
AAAAGCTTCTAAAGCACAGCTGATAGAGAGAAGCAATGAACAAAGCCTGCAAAGCCCGGAAGATCGTTAGCACCTGGCTAGGTCTGGAAAAAAAAGCTTCTTCGGAGGGAGTAGCAATGAAAAAAGTCTGCAAAAATCGCTTCATTCTTCACTCACCTCGTTAGGTCTGAAAAAAAGCTTTGAAAAAACCACATTCGGAGTATAAGACACCCAAATTATCAGCCTCTTTTAGGAGAGGGAAAGTATGTCTTATACTCCAACAAAATAGTGTAGGTTGTGTTTCTAAGCCGTGTGCAATAAAACAATTAAAACAATTGATAAAATATGAATAAGATCATCACAGAATGTGCCAAAATCTCATATAAAATGCAACCATCTCACATACTATACATCTACTGATATATATTTTAATATTGAAAAACCACAGCACTCTAATCATATAGGTACATTACTCTGGGTTCATATTTTAATAAAATGTAATCACTAAATTAAGACACCCCAAGGACCAATTCCCACAGGTATTTTCCTGATCTAAATCTTTGGAGAGAATTAAGGAAATTTGAGTTGCACAAGATGAAATAATGTTGAAGGATGCATAGACAAATTCTTTCTTTTGCCATGCTTCAGTTTATTTTATTTGGTACTGTATTTTAAACATATATTTATTTTTGGCATTTCTGCTGTGGCTTGTGGCCAGGATGAAAATAAAACTAGTCTTCCTCTATGAATTTCAGCATGCATCTCATTATTGACTGAAAAATTGTGTATATATGCACACTAAGTAATTTGGGTGCCATTAAAGCAAAAAGCAGAGGAAAAGGAGCAAGAAAAACAGTGGAACAAATTTAACAGTTGTCTATGGTCTGTTTCCTTTTTTGTTGTTTGTCCTTTTCATTGCATTTCACTTGGTGTTAACATTTTAGGATACTGGAAGACTTTGGGAAAACAAACAGCTAACGAAATCTGGACTGCAGAGAAGGTGTCTGTTAATAAAAGTATAAAGAAAATATTAAGAAAAAAATATTTCCATAATGAAGGGATAGAGCAATGGCAACTGAGATTGGGAACTGCAAGATGATCTGTTGAACCCAAGCAATTCACCCTTTTCATTTGTGTAAACTTTCAGAAAAAGGAACCAGATGTAATACCTACTGCTAGCACTCAGAAAAGAATTTGATATGAGACCTAGACTATACCAGTTTAATGGGCAATGTTGTTTAACAGGTTCGGTTGTGCTACTGCAGATGTGCTGGTACAGATGTCCTTCTAAGATTAAAGTAGTACGCACAATGAAGATGATTGGTTTCCCAATCTGATCTTTGATGCAGAATAATTTTCTACTAAGCCAGCCCCATTTTTGCTTCCACATTCCTTTGTTTTAAATACATGCAATCATCGGTGTCCTCTTCTTCCCATCACTGACACTTATAATGGCGTAAGCATATTATGTATAATTTTGTTTATTGTATAGTTTTTCCTGACAGCTTTCCTTGAAATATTTGTCTCCATGGTTACCTCCTCCATAATCAGTTCTTCAGTGTTGTAGGTACAATATAGCCTCAAAGTTGCTAACTCCAGGAAACACTGTGATCCAGATTTTGTGGTTTTAAGTATGTGCTTCTTAGAAAACACTGTGTGTTGAAAGATCTTACATTTAGGTATTTTGACTTATCTGTCATTGAATTGTGTTGGTAATGGTTACTTTGAGATCTGTCATGGAGGTTCCTGGGAAACTGAAATGTTCTGAGGTTAGTTTGCTTTTGTTTTGAATCCTTATGTCAATTTCTGTCCATTAGTTATTTTGCACAAAGTTTGCTCTGTTTGTCCTATGCAGAATCCAGAGGGATTATTCTTCAGAGAATTTAGATTCCCTCTCTAATCATCTTCATTGCACTCTTTTGAATATCTTTAAATTGTTTGATTCTTTAGAATGTGGTGTCAAATACAATACTCAAGTCTGAATAAAATGAATTATGTTTCCCACAATTTGAAAAACTATATTTGTACTAAAATTACATTTGTCTCTTTTGTAGCCATGAACACATTTTATGTTCATATTCAACTTACATTCTAAAACTGTTTTCCAAGTACAATTGGCAATATAAATACTTTATTTTTCTTTCCTTAGTGAGTAACTTTCCATTTGTTTCCTAAATTTATTTATTTATTTATTTATTGTAAATTGTATTCTTTCATAATCATTTTGTTACTTTTGATTTTTATTAATCATCTAGATTAATATTTTCTAACACATGGGTTCTCCAACTATGGACCAAGACAACCCATGGAGATTTTAGAAGGATTTCTCACACCAGCAAGAGTATTAACTTGCACAAAGGTCTGTTTCTCTGGAATTTGTTCAATAAAGAACAAATATTGATCCAAAATAAACACAGAACAAGAAATGAGAGTATCTGTCTCAAAAATAAAATCAAGAATTTTGCCAAAGTAAGTAAGGTCATGTTTCCCATTTAAAAAGTACAGTTTTAAGTTTGATACTTTTATTGTTTATAAAGTTTTTATTCTACAAAGCTGGTAGATTCTATAATTATTTTGTTTAATATACAGATTAAAATATAATTAATAAACGTAATTGGTATACATTTCTTGCCTAACTAGCTCCAAAGAGATTATTAATTTTATTCCTTGTGGGCAAGAAATAAGAAAGCATCATACAAATTCATTTTTCATTTTAGGGGGTCACAACGCCGTAAAATTTAAAAAACCTTGTTCTAAAACTATGCATTAGGTTTTGTATTCATTTTTGTATCATCTTCAAATTTGATAAATATTTCTTCCATTTTCCCACTCAGATCATTAATAAATATGTAGAGGAGCACAAACTGAACATTGAACACACTTATTCAACCCTTGTCTCCATTTTGATGCAGATCCATTAAGCCTCAATTTTGAGACAATTACAGTATCTATCTCTGTCTTTCCTCTTGAAAATTGTCTGCCTTTTATTTCTGTTTCAGACTATTTGTCCTTCCAGTGAAGTGGAATGGAAATATGCCTTCCTTGATCAAATTTACTCTCTGCCTCTCAGTATCTGCTCTCTGAAATATCTCAAATATTTCAGTTTGTGTCATGACAGGGCTGGCATTTGTTCTAGCATTGACAAACTGAATTATATTTCTGTAGTATTTTATTCTTGTATTTTTCTGGCTCCTATAAAACAATATACTTTTATCTGGCACATTTTGGCATACAATTTTGCTTTACAGGTAACCCTCAACTTACAACCACAATTGAGGCCAACATTTCTGTTATTAAGTGAGACATTTGTTAAGTAAGTTTTGCCCCATTTTAAATTGGTTAAGTTGTTAAGTGAATCACTGCAGTTGATAAGTAGTAATCCAATTGTTAAGTGAATCTGGTTTCCCCATTGACTTTGCTTGTGGGAAGGTCGCAAAAGGGGATCACTTGACCTTGGGAAATAGCAATGGTCATAAATATGAACTACCAGTACTTGCTAAGCACCTGAATTTTGATAACATGAACATGGGGATGCTGCAGTGGTTGTAAGTGTGAAAAATGGTTATAAGTCACTTTTTCAATGCTGTTGTAACTTTGAACACTCAGTTAATAAACTGTTGTAAGTTGTGGACTACCTGTACTTTGAATCTGGAAGAAAAATGTCCTCTAAGAAATCAATTCAATGTAGCCAATGCTATAACATTCTTAATTTGGCTCTTTTTCTGCATTGGCAGCTGTACATAGGCATTTTTGGCTCCTAGTGCAATTATAAAAGACCATATTTTCTTATGATTCTTGTAAATTAGCCATATGCATTGATGGGTGGGAGTGAGCAAAAGATTAAATATGTGTGGTGCAAACATGCAATGTAAACATGTACATTAAATACTTGTGTCCAACACTTGGATGCAAGTAAAAAAAGCTAGAATGATGATGTCATTTTCTCATTTTTTTTCATCACAACCAGTCATATTATTATTACCAATATATAGAAAGAAGAATGGGTGAAGAGATAAAAATGGCATAAGCACTTTGGATTGTTTTGAGAATCATCAGACTGCTAGATTAGTTGCAAAGTGCAAAATTGTAGCAAGATATTAATAGAGCAGATGTGGGGAACAGGATGAATAAATCAGCTCTCTGATGAATTTCATGGGAACCTAATATGGATGTGGAAAATACGTGTGATTTGTAGAATCCAATTCCACATCCATGTTAGGTTCAGATAGAGATCCCTACATGCTTCCAATATTTGTAAAACATGCAGTTTTCATAAAACTCTTGAGCCTGCATGGATGAGTATTTATGTATATTCTCTCTCTCTCTCTCTCTCTCTCTCTCTCTCTCTCTCTCTCTCTCTCTCTCTCTCTCTCTCTCTCTCTCTCTCTCTATCTCTCTCTCTCTCTCTCTCTCTCTCTCTCTCTCTCTCTCTCTCTCTCTCTCTCTCTCTGTCTCTCATGTGCATAAACTTTGTCAACACCAAGCCTTTAAACCAGAGGTGGGCTTTTAATCTTCTTACCGCCGGTTTGCTCAGGGGCTTTACACGCTCACACGCAGTGCTTTTAAAAAAAATCCAAGATGGCACCACTTATGGTACCAGACTTGTAGAATGAAGCAAATACTTGAAGTGGTTTTCCTTAAAGTTTTTTTTAATTCTGATTGACTAAAACTGCAATAAAGTAATGCATACTATAATGTTCTAACATTCCTTACATAACTTTTTTTTAAATTAAGGCATTTAGATTTATTGTATGTTACAGAAGCCTAGTTTCTCTGATGGCCTCATATGAGCACCGTAGAAAATATGAACAATCTGGCTGATGATTCAACTAATCATACCTGCACTTTCTCTTATTATGGAAACAAACAAAGGGGTAGACATACTGATTCTCTTTAATTTTCTAAGTATAATTCATATATTTGACACCAGTAATTGTTGGTTGACATAACTGACTCCTCTGCCCTGTAAATTTCTAGCATTCAGCTTGTCTCTCAAACAACATTCTGTAAATAGTCATTTGAAGAATACAATATTGTTGACAGCTCAAGAACAAAAGGACACAATTGAAACCTCTTTGTAACTTTAAAAATATTTAAAGATTGGAGCTTGTCTATAATCCCTTATTCATATTTTTAAAACTCAATCCTATCACCAAGATTCATTTATTCATTCATTTAACTCACTAAAGTTTCTATACTACTAAATTCCCATTAGTACTAAGCAGCTTACAGAATGCTAGCATTTAAGATTAAAAATATCCAACACATACAAAATTGTTCACACATTTCTCAAGAATTGCAACCACAGTATGAGGAATTTTGTTTTGAGACCATGAGGGACATCACCAATATTGACCAAGTTCCTGCCTAGTACACTAGTCCTTGACTTTCGACCATAATTGAACCTGGAATTATGGTCATAAGTCATGATACTTGTTAAATGGGTCATCACATGATGATACCTGATTGTACAAACTTTTTTGGGATGGTCAGTAAGTGAACACCATAGTCATTAAATGAATACCACTGTCATTAACTGAATGCAATGGTTGTTAAACAAATCCATTATACCCAAAGGGATTTTTTGCAGGAAACCAGTAGTAAATGCTGGAAACTGGCAAAAAAAATGCTGGAAATCATGGTCATGTGATCATGATACTCTGCAAATGTCCATAAATGTGAGCCAGTTGTCAAGCCCCAAAATGTGATCATGTGACTGTGGGGGGGGATTGTGTGCAACCACCAGAATTTTTAAATCAGATCATAAATACCTTTGGGGAGGGGTTCATCATAACTTAAAATGGTTGCTAAGAATACCCCAAGATTTCATTATATGATTCTCAATCCTCTTCTTGAAAGCATTCTACTGTACAAAGACTAATTTACTCTCACAATGTTAGCATGTTTATTTGAGAAAGAATTAGAAATTGTTATCATTGTGGCACCTCTAACCAAGGAAATGATCTGTTCCAAAGTATTTCCACTGTACTTTATTGTTTAATATTTTGAATAATGAACAACTCTCTCAACATTATGTAATCAGCAAAATAAAAGACAAATGACTCAAGAATATTGGTATTGCCAGGAAGGAATTTAACTGAAATCTACTATTCTTCTCTTTGACTTGGACACAAACCCAGAAGTTGATCTGGATTGACAGTCTAATGAAACCAAAACCTAGGAAGATTAAGGCTAGCAATTAAAATGAAAACAATATGATAACAAAATATTTCCATGTTCACAGGAACATAAGTATTCATCCAAGATAGGAGGAATGAAATTAAATATAACTTCAAGTTACTGAATAATATGAGGAGACAAAATGTCAAAACTTTGTCAGCCTTTCAAGGGAAGCTAGGTTCATAAACCAGTCTTCAAAAATGACTGGAACTTTATTAAAATAATCTATGGAACAGAATCTTGAAAGACTGACCATGTTTTCCCTTCTCTTATTCCCTAGAGAGCCACAGTGGAGCGAGTTGGAGTTTCTTTCTAAAGTTTTCTATTTCTAATGTTTTCTTCTTTTCTGAGGCCTAAAACATTTTTTATAGCTTTCCCCACATATTTTCTCTAAGATTGTCTCAATCCAATGACTTCCACGTAGGCTAGACTTTGATTTCCACCATTCCATGATAGAAGAGCCATATTGCCAGACCCAGAGGCAAGGGCCCCTGCCAAGCCAAAGAAGCCTCAAAGGAAGGGGCGAGAGAAGTCAAATGTGGTGTGCCTGGCCGTAGCAGTCTCCTCCCCTAGCAGCAAGTGGGAGGGAACTCCAACCAAGGAGGACCAGCAGCCACTCTACAAGAGTCAGGATGAAGGGGAGAATGACCTGATGGTAAATGGAGTCATCATTCCCATTGAATATCACAGCACCAAAGTTGAGAGCCCTGGGAGAGATGAAGACACTCATAGACTCAAGCTGCATCCAGTGCTTAATGAGCATGCAAATGGTGCTGAAGCTGGGTATACAAGTGAAAAAACTGTCCCAATCCATGAAGTTTGAACAGGTGGATGGGTCACTAATAGGGGGCTCACTTGCAATGCACCTGACAGAGCCCGTGCAGATGGAAATAGGGCAGCACCAAGAAACCATCTGATTCGTGGTAGTGCTGAAGATGACAGAGGCGGTTATACTAGGGTTGTTGTGGTTAGATAAATGGGCCCATACAATATGGTGCTGAAAAGGGGAAAGATGGGTGAAGCTGGAAAATATGAGCTTCTTGCCTAGACTACCTGGGCTATTGAATGTCATGTGATGGGATAGAATGGACCTGGGGAAAGTAAAAGCCAGCTGCAGAGCTTCCTGGGGTTCACAAACTTTTACAGGCAATTTATCCCCTCCTTCGCTGGGCAGTGTGGGAAAAGGAAGCTTTCGCTGTGAGATGGGCATTACTAATTTGGCGCTAGTTCTTTGAGGGAAGTAAAGTGCCTTTCAAAGTATGGACTGATCATAAGAACTTGGAGACACTGAAAAACCCCTGAAAGCTTTCCGTGAAACAAGTCCGGTGGGCACAATACTTCAATCATTTTGACTTTGAGCTGAAGTACATCCCAGGGGAAAGATCTTTTTAACCAATGCCCTGTCCTGCATGCAAGAGCAACCGAGAAGAAGTGATAAATGCTGTCATCCTGCCAAAACAAGTGGCACAGGCAACCACAAGGCAGCAGGCAAAGAGGAAAGCATCAGACCCCAGCAGTGAGCTGACCCAACAACTAAGGAGTTACAATCCGATCTGTGGTTCAGGGTCCACGGGGGGAAGGTGACGTTGAGAGAAGGACTGGAATGGAAGAGTGACAAACTGTATGTCCCTAGCATCCTATGGGTCAAAGTCCTGCAGTGGAGCCATGACACCAAACAAGCTGGCCACTTTGGATTTCTCAAAACACTACATTTAGTTAAAAGACAGTTTTGGTGCCTAGGGATGAATAAGGACGTAGAAAACTATGTGAAATGCTGTGCTGTGTGCACAGCGATGAAAAAGAGACTGAGGAAGAGTCCAGGATTGCTGCAAGAAATGGCAGAGCTGACCCAGCCCTGGGAGGAGATAGCAATGGATTTTATAGTTGAACTCCCAGAAAGTGAAGGAAACACCGTGATTTGGATGGTGATCAACTTATTTTCAAACAAGCCCACTTTGTAGCCTGCTCGAGCCATCTTCCAAACGTGGACTCAGGACTAACATGTGCGCAGTCCTCACTGAAGCCCCCAAACTTCCGGTTGGCCCATTGGGCCATTTTTTGCTTTCAGGAAAGCTTCCTGAAGCCTGGGGAGGGTGAAAATGGCCTCCCCCGCCCTCTGGAAGGCTGAAAATCAGCTTGCCAGCATTTGCATGCACGTTGGAGCTGACATAGAGCAACACCTCGCATGCCCTCAGATATAGCTCTGTGTGACACCTGTGGCAGCCATAGGTTCGCCATCATTGCTCTAGTAATCTTGTTCTCAGAAAACTGCACCAGGCATAATTGTATTATGCAGTTTGTGATACAATGCATAGATTGCCAATCTAAATGGCAAGGCTTCCATAAATCTGAAAGAGAATAGGTTGTAATCCTAAAAAACATTTTCAAACTGTATAAAGTAAATACAGTATTGCATTTTTTTTGCACTTCTTTTCTATTAACATAAGCCAGCCACTTATATCATTCCTGATTATTAGTGGGTGCAGGCAGTCCTCAGTTTACAACAGTTTAGTGACTGTTCAAAGGTACAATGGGGCTGAAAATAATGAATTATGACCATTTTTACACTTACAATTGTCGTAGCGTCCCCATTGTCACAGGATCAAAATTCAGATGCTTGGCAACTGACTCACATTTATGACCATTGCAGTGTCCCAGGTTCATGTGATCTCCTTTTGTGATATTCTGACAAGCAAAGTCAATGGGGAAGCTTAACAACTTCAGTGGTTCAGTGGCAAGAAAGGTTATAAAATCGGCCAAACCTCACATAACAAATGTCTCACTTAACAACAGATTTTGGGCTCCATTGTGATTCTAAGTTGAGGACTACCTGTTCTTGTAACAAATATACACTTAACTGAACATTTTTCTTGAGATAAAATAAAATAATAAAAAAAACTTTATGTTTTTTTAAGGTCTGTACATCTTTTTTGTCTGATTGTGATTTTCTCTCGGTCTTCTAAAATCTTCTCTCCACCTTGTTTTCCCAATGCACATCTTTCTCCAAAAGAAAGGAATTCATAGCAATTCAGCAAAAAAAAAATTGCAGTGGGGAAAGAGTAAACAAAAACACATTTGATTACCTTGGAAAGCTGGTAAATTGCTGAGAAATAATTGTTCAATTTTGTTTTTGCTACAGAAAGATCACAAATGTTCTTAAAACAGCAGATCACGTTAACTCCTGTACATTCAGTCAGATCAAAAGTGGATGCTGGCCATTACTTTTTACTGGCTATATGGTTTCTGTTGTAATATATCTTGTGTCTACAATCCATAGGTAGCGTAGGAAGAAATGTCCATCTGGGTTCAATTCCAAGTGGGAAAAAGACACTGGAAACATGGAGGATGTTTGAAAAGATGGTTTAATGGTGGACAGGATGACATGGTTTGAGGCTCTGGGGAAAAAGAGGAATCACATGTTCCAGATGTTTGGTGAAGGAAAAGAAGGGCCTTGCTGAGAGTACCTGGGTTTTTTATACACTCTGTTGGGCTCCAGCCCAGACCTTCCTGTTCCTGTGTAAGAAATGCATTTTGATTGGCTGTCAGACTCCCATGGGGCAGGGGTCTTACCTAATTTTAAAGGCTGTCTGTCAGGCTTGGTTGAGCCTTGCTGGGTGGGTGGTGATGTAATGAAAGGACTTTGGGCAATTCCTAATATGGTTGTCTGAAGGAGGTAGATCTTTGTTATGTAGATTAGACTGCCCCAGGCCATTAACAAGGGGGGGGCTGAGTTTCTGCTTCTGTGAGTTTCTACTTCTCTTTTAGGGAAAACATTCTGCCTTTTTAGTATATCCTAAAATATTTCATTCCTCTAGGAGGGGGGTTGGTGCTAACTTCCTTCAGTAGAATTCCATATTGTAGTCCTTTCAGCTACAGGTATTCAACTTCAGAAACTTCCAAGTCCTAAGTACCGGTAGTTCTTCTATTTATTTAGATGAATTATCAACAACCTGAAACCGAGATCAGGTCAGATTGCAAACTATGCAAATTCACCTGGGAGCAAGCCTCTGAATGGAGACTTACATCTGGATTTGTTAGGTATACAATGACATGGTCAAAAGAGCAATTTGGATATGCAATAATCAAACAGAAAAAAAACCATTTTTGAATAGTTTCATGTGAATATATACTGTAGCACTGATGTAAAATTAAACACAGGAAATTTAATAGAATCAGTATGAGACAAAGAGGTCTGATTACTTAGCCCCCAAAGGGTAAATTACTCTATTTCATGGGTTTATGTGGCTATTTCTTCAAAATAATAATTTCATTAAAGAACTTATGTTTCCAAGAATGCCTGCTTTATTTGGGTCATTTGCAGTGACCCAAGGGTTTTGTAATGATTCATTCTCAGAAATAAAGAGACTGTTTATGAAATTGTTTGGCAGTTTGACAAAAATATATGTTCAGTGACTATTGATGGCTTGATTAAATAGAGAGATGGAAAACCTGCAGCCTTAGAACCATATGTCTTTGGAGATTCTCAGTCATCCAGGTCATGGTTGTCTCAAAGGTGCTTTTTTCAACAGGCAACTGGACCTTGTTTTTTCCTTCAGGAAGACATTTCACTTCTCATGCAAGAAGCTTCTTCAGTTCTGGAAGAAGTTTCTTGGATGAGAAGTAAAACGTCTTCCTGAAGGAAAAAACTAGGTCCAGTTACCGTTGAGTCTTAGATCCATATGTTGCCTTGACCTGGCCATGTCCCCAATTCCTTTTTTCTGCAGCAATGGGAAACAATTTTCAGGTATTAGAAATGAGTTAAAGAAGTATAAGTATCTTCTTTCCAATATCTGAAGTATCTATGAAATTAATGTTCATACCCAAAGATACGCACTGTTGCATACTTGTGCATGTATAGCCAGTTGAATATGATCATGGATAAATTCAATTTTTGCTAATGTGATTGCTATTCAAAGCCAATGTGCTTTAATGGTTAAATTGTTAGAAAAGGTGTGGGATGACTCAACCATGGAAGTTCACTGGATGACTGGACCAATTGCTCTCTTTTAACCCTCTCTACTTCAAAAGATTCTTGGGTGGGGGAGGGACTATGAGGAGGAGGTTCTATGTATGCCTTAAACTCCTGAAAGAAAGGTAAGATATTAAATACATAAATATTATGAGAGTCAGTTTGGTATAGTGGTTAAAGCAGCAGGCTAGAAATTGGGAGATTGTGAATTCTAGTCCTGTTTTAGGCACAAAGTCAGGGAGGTGACCTTGGGCCAGAATACTCTCAAAGTGCTAAGAAGGCATTGGCAATAACTTCTTAAAAATATATGACTTGTCCATGTAGTCACCAGGACTCAAGACTGACCTGAAAACAACCCCCTCCCAAAAAAGGAGTTTGATTTTGTTCTGTTCACTATGGTTCTCTTGTTATTTTTGTTTAGTTGTAAAAAGCAACTTTTATTAATTCAATTTCTGAAATGATTATACAGGTAGTCCTCAACTTATGATCACAATTGAGCCCAAAATTTATATGAGAAATTTGTTAAATGAGTTTTACCCCATTTTACCACTTTTCTTGCCACATTTGTTAATTGAATCACTTCAGTTGTTAAATTAGCAACATGGTTAAGTGAATCTGGCTTCTCATTGACTTTGCTGGTCAGGTCACAAAAGGAGATCACGTGACCCTGGGAATTGCAACCATCATAAATATGAACTACTTGTCAAGCGTCCAAATGTAAATCATTTGACCTTGGAGGTGCAGCAACTGTTGTAAATGTGAAAAATGGTCATAATTCACTTTTTTCAATGACATTGTAACTTCAAACAGTCTTAAACAAACTGTTCTAAATTGAGTACTACCTGTATATAGGTTTAAATTCTCACATTTGTGTAAACAAGAAAAGTCTTGAAAATATTGTCTGTGCAATGCCATATGTGTAATACACATATGATTAATCAATAACTGTCATGTAATCAAGCATTTTCCGCTGTTCTTTCTCAGCATCCAGGGGTAACCATCATCCAGGGGTAACCATTATCCAGGGGTAACCATTATTTAAAACTAACATTTGACTATTTAGAATAGCCAAATGCTGGAAGTCATTAGAACTTAATTTATACATCTTATACAACCAATGCAAATCATATGTTGCAACATTTTGGAAAGATGCTTATAAAAATTTGGATGCTTATCAGAAGAGTTTGAACTACAAAAGACTGTAATTACAGAACCACTCTTAGAAAGATACAATTATATTTGAAAGGTTACTTGTATAGTGTCAAGGAAATTAGTAATAAAAAGTTTTCCTTCAAAAAATGAAGATTTTTCCATAAAATAGACTAAGAAAGCACAAAGGAATGGGAGGGAAAATGTGGATATTAACAATACAATTTATTTTTTAAAGAAAAAATTTGCAAAAACAGGAAGGAAGATAATGATGCTAGGAATACTAAAGCAAAACAAGACTGTTGCAAGGAAATTTAATGTCAATTAATTGTTTATATCTGTTTCCAGAGTTGAAGATGCAGGATGCTGAATTTTTATTTTGAAGACTAGAGTCACTAAGGCATTTAATATGACTAAGCAATAAAGCATACAAATCATCAGATTTAAAATATATGCAATTAATTGTTTATAGAAAATTCAAACCTGAACAAAAATGTGAGTCTAAGAGTAATCTTTGCATTCTGGCCCAACATTAATGTTTAGAATATAATCAGTATTGAAATCACAATTTGGTTAATTGATCTCGGAAATGTAGTTAAAATGTTCAAGCATAGAGAAGCTGTTGAAGAACAACACAACTACTGGAAAGCTTAGTAACTAATGGAAGCTCTACAGAGTGTCACCATTTTGAGGAATTGCAACTGGAAATGTCCAGTTGCAGTTCCTCAAAAGCCATTTGAAACGGACTGCAATTGTCCCCAATGCTACTCCTGAGGTGGTAAGATTAACAATATATGGAAGAGAAGGGGGAAGGGGAGAAATAGGGATAGTAGTAGTAGTAGTAATAGGAGTAATAGGAGTAATAGGAGGAGGAGGAGGAGGAAGAAGAAGAAGAAGAAGAAGATATGGCTTTCCACATTCATATCCTAATACATTTGTCCAGTGATCTCTAAATATAATTTAAAAAGTGGACAGAAAAAACGGAAGGACTATTAATACAATCTCTCTTCACTGCATTTGAAATAACTATTTTGGCAAGATGTTTTTCTAGTTAATGCTTTGTTAGTTGATGCTATACAAGGAGAAGCTATGGTACCACAGGAGTTGTAGGATAATCTTAAGTGAGAGTTTTCTGTTTTCTGCCCATAGAAAACAGGCTCCTCCTCTGCCTTCCGAGCTTCAGCATAAGAAAAAGAAATTTGTAGTGCAATTTGTGATGCACAACAACCAAGCAGAACTAAATAGGCTTAGCAGACTCTGAAAGGATTTCTTCAAGATGGAGGAAATGGCAACCATCTACTTAGATCTAAAGGCAGATTCATCTTAATTCACATCATACAATTTCTATTGGCATAGTTCGTCACATTATCACCTCAGATTACCTCATGAATCTGATGACATAATTGTAGTCTTAAAGCCCAAATAAGTCCCTTTGGATCTTAGGGCACTCACTATGGGTTGATAATAGTTATCTTTAAATGTTGCCATGTGATAATATCTGTGGTCATTTTAATACCTGAAAGTAGAAAATTTGCAGCCTCCATAATTAGCTAACATCCCCTCTGTCAAATCCATTGAAGTTTGGAGTTAAGAAAAGCAAGAGATAACTAAATAAAAATATAACAAACTGTACACTTTACAGCAAAACTCTGCCCTACTAGACAGTTCAAAGGGACATTTCACCTGTAATTATAACATTCAAATAGAATCTAACTTTAGACACAGTTCTGTCTTCTCTCTCAGTCTAGATCAGGGGTGTCAAACTCATGTTGTCACGGCAGGGTCACATGACCAATGCAGAGGTAGGTTCCTACTGGTTTGGACTGGTTCTACCGAGTAGGTAGTAAGCCACTAGGGACATCACGGAGCCGGTTCTGGTCCGTGGATTCCAGCGTCTTTTTTTTCTTACTTTTTTTGCATTTTTGGGTGTTTTTTTTCTTCTGCACATGCGCAGAAGCCGAGTTTCTGGCACTGGCGTATGCATCGCCATCTTGTTTTCAACCTTTTTTTTATTTGATTTTTTTCCTACTGCGCATGTGCGCATCAATGAGGCACGCCCACGCGGCACGGGAGGCAGCGAACTGGCGGTGAGGTAAGTTAGAACCCATCCCTGGACCAACGGGACTTTTTTTGCCTTTGCTAAAATGGGGATGGATGTGACCAGTGCGTAATGCATCCAGCCCACAGGCTGGGAGTTTGACAGCCCTGGTCTAGAAGCTTACTACATGCATTAGCATGCTGGCTGGGGAATTCTGGGAGTTGAAATCCAATCTTCTTCAAGCTGCCAAGGCTGAGAAACAGTGCTTCAGGCTGGCGGTCCCCAACCTTTGCAGCCTGGGGCCCAGCTGGGGCAGGGAAGAGGGGAACCAGGGTGTACGAGCAGTGGGCCAGTGCGCATGCGCACTCAGCTCCACTCACATAAACAGCGGGCTGGTGCATGCAGGCATGCACACACAGCTCGACTGCAAGTTCTCTATACCTGAATGATAGAAGCATCTTTGTTGTCCTCATCAGTGCTGAAGTCGATGAACTTTTCTTTTGTTTCCTTTTGCTGAAGCGCTCCAAGAAAAGGAGTCCTGCCCAAAAATTAAAGAAACCCTGAACAAAAGAATTAAAAAACTTTTATACATTTTCACTGAAGTGGAAGACAGGATAAGGCAGGATATATAAAAATATCATCTAATAAACATTTTAGTAATGATCTAACATTTGTTCTATTGGTTTTAGCTATCCCTATTCCTAAGCCTTGGCTAATGAATGTTTCAGTTATCTAATGCACATCCAGGCAATTCCTAATATTCTGTTTTAGAGACAGAATTGGGACAAACTGAGATGAGGCAGATTAAACATAACAGACTAGACTTTATTCATTAACAAGCAACTGCTATAACAGCTATAACTGAACTAACTGAATGTTCCATCTGACAGCTCCTTTTATATGTGATCCGTCAGACGTCTCAACCAATCAGCATTCGTCCTTTTCCCACTCATGCTAAGCAGGCCACCTTGTAACCTTAAAACACTACACCTAACTTCCTAACTTCTAGCTCTGGTATACTGGATGTGTAACTCTTTATCAATTATCAGTTCTTTAACCACCCAGAGTTGATACAAGTTTTACATGTGTATATTCTCTGTGAATAAGCATCCTTCGTTCTTGTCAAACAAACTCCACAATTACAGGTTTCCTTTATGTGTATGGAGAGACTCCGTAGTTCATTACAGGCAAAAAGGCAACACGGAAGGCATTGTAATCCACAACAGGAGATTAAGAGAAAAATGACCATACCCGCCAGGGTTATCGTTAGTATTTTTAACCATCTGAAATTGGGTAACCATCCTGTCAGCCAATGCCACCAGCTTTCCCATTCTTTCATGTGGAGAGGTTGCAGTTATCTTTGCTATGTGATCAGCTCAGTTTTGGAATTATTCTGATTTGTCCAGAATCTACACATAGCATTGTTGTCCAATTAATGCACACACAACTCCTTTGAATGCCATTATCATATCTAGAGCTATTTTATTCTGAACTGCCATTTGCCATATGGCTTCTTGTTCCTTTGCTGCATCAATAAAAAGCTCCCCAGTCTCATTAGCTGGGATTTCCACCACTGTCTGTATATGATACCTGGCATTAATTATTAAGGGACTGGAACCCACCAAACCAGATTAGGGGTGGGTAGTCCTTCTGGTACTTTCTGAATTGTTCAAGGTCCCTGTGGTTTTCTTCCCTTTGAGTAAAGTAGGTGTAATATAGGTGGGCGGGAGGAACAGAATTATGTAACAAGTCCTCTTCCAATTTCTCAGAAGACACTTGTAGGCATGCTCTCCATAGAAAAAATATTGTCCTCTCAGTGCACACCTTATTGTGCTCTTATCATAGTATCTATTTTTATACCGATATGGTCTTATGAATAAGGTTGTATAATACCCAGCAAAGTTAGTTGGTTTCCATATTGAAACTAGGTCTCCCTGTCATAACTCATAGGTAATTGGCATAGGCCGACATTGGAATATAGTTGTCCGTTCAGGTTGATCAGACCTAGTGCAAGTTGTGATTAAATCCGGACCCCTGGTCAACCTTCAAATTTCATCAAATGGGGTGTAGTAAGAACCCCAAAAGATGTTCTCAATTTACTGCCTGATGGTGTTCATGTAGGTCCATACCACCTTTGGTAATCAATAACATAATCATAGGTGGACGATCCTATATCTATGTCATGGTGGCTGAACCCAGAGTCACAAAAACACCACTGTCCTTTAGTTACACTACGTGTAAGAACTTGGTATTATTGCCCTATTCCCATGATGAAGAACCTATGGCATGCGTACCAGAAGTGGCACACAGAGCCCTGTCTGCTGGCACGCACGCCGTCACCCTAGGTCAGATCTCCGTGGTGTTTCTTTTGTGAGCGTCTGTTTCCCTGAAAACGATGAAACAGAAGCTCACGAAAGAAAAAGATCTTATCTCTTGCCACGCTGCCAGTGTTGGGATGCCCTGCTTCCTGCCGGCCAGCTGGTATTCGGGTCTCTGCTGCACATGCACACATTCATGTGCATGTGCATGTCTGTGCATGCACATGTCTGTGCATGTGCATGTCTGTGCATGTACATGTCTGTGCATATACATGCATGCATGTGTGTATGTCCACACATGTGCACATTCGTGCGCACGGACACCTTTCAGTTGGGCATGATTGCGCAGTTTGGGCACTCAGTATTTAAAAGGTTCACCATCACTGCCCTATTCTATCCTTAAGCCACCTGAAATCTACTAACCTTTCTGCCCTCTGACTAGAGTTTAGTGGCAGAGGAATCAGAGGGAGTCCATGTTCTGAGCTTACAGGCATCAAAGTACAGACACAGCATTTGTCCCATAGCTATGGCAAACATTTTTGACATCTCTATAAATGAATCAATGTGACATCCACTGAAGGTATGTCCAGAATTAGTCCCTACATCTGCCCCATCTACCCTATCCATGGAAAGAATGACCCAAAGACTAATGAGGCTGCACAAGTCGCCTTTTCTGTTACTCATAATTTTGATAAGAGGGGGTGGGGGGGAAAAGAAATTTGTAATGTTCTCAGATAAACAGATTGAGAGTATGTGAAAAGCATGGTGCATCCTTCTAAAATCAGTTCTGACTGCTAGATCTACTGCAGAGGTGGGTTCCTACCGGTTCTAATCGATAATAACTTGGTGATGATGTCATGGAGCCAGTTCCTTTGGTGTCTCCGTGGGCGCCAACATTTTGGATTTTTTGACTGCTGCGCGCACGTGCTGCATGCACACACACAAGGCACAACCCTGAGCAAACCAGCAGCAAAATAATCCACAACCCATCCCCGCACTATGGCCTTGCAAGGCAGTGCCTAGGACCCAGGAGGAAGCGGTCAATAGGTTTTACTAGGTTATTTAATAGGGAAAAAATTTACACTTTCAGTAGTGTGCCCTCAAGGCAAAACTGTTGCAGCATGTTACACACTTAAAGGAGAAAACATTCATTTAACATTGCAACAGCTAAGGTATCTCTCAGGAATGTGATGAAAGAAACAACATGAGAGCAAAGAAGTTGCTGGAGCATGTTCACGTTATGACAAGGCAAAATTTTACATGGGTGAGAAATTCACAATATATTTATCATTAACTGAATAGCAACCTATAGACTCCAGAAGGCCCTTGAGAACAGCATCCCTCTTGCTTTCATTTATCCATGTGTCCAAAACCACGTTTTTGATACTGCTTTTAGTTTTGACTCCCTGAGGTCTTATAGATGATATGACGCTATTTCCCAGCAAGGGTTTTTGTTATTCCTTCATTGCTTTCTTTTTCCTGATATTTTTAATTTACATTCATTACAGTGCTGAATCCTCCCTTTTGACTGTAGCAAGAGAGACAAGTGGTAAAATTATGAAGCAAATAATTGTTTTCTAAATGTCAGATTCCAGTTTTCATCAGACTCAGCCAACAACTCAGTTAGGTATAACAGGAATAGGCCATAGCAACTTCAGAAGAACTACAGCTAAACATTTAGAAAATGTAAGAATGTTGTTGGGCCTATGTGCTATATCCATTGCATTTTATCAACAAAGATTGCTCATGGATAATAGGAATCCTTATGATAAAGGAACAATAAAAATAGATCAGCACTCTGTTGAAACTTAGCCTGGATAATTTGATATAGCAAGGATGCTCTGAGAGAGAAATATATCACTTTTTAGGTGTTTAGGATAGCTGGGAAGGTGCAAGGTACAAGGAAAAGTATTCCTTTTTTAGATTATCTAATCAAGCAGTGACTCACCAAGCTGCAACTTCCTGGAGGGAAGGAATGGCCTTCCAGAAGGTTGCAACATGAAAGGACATGATTAATACCAAGAAACAAGAATGGAAGAAGGAAGCATACATTTTACAAGATATTTTTTTAATAAAGTAGTCTGGTCCTTCTAGGCAAGAATATGCATTTCTTAAACTGACCAGCTATCTGGGTTCTGTCCCCACCATTATATACATCTACAGTGTGTCAATGCAACAAAAGAGACCATGATATATCAAGCAGCTACATTGGCTATAGTCCCTGATTAGCATGTACATAAGAGGAAAGCACACATAGGTAATTTCATGCTTGAGAGACTTGTTAGCAGCTATGCTATTTCAAATTTCAGTATAAATTCACATTCCTCAAATCCTGTAATCACCAGAAATTCTTTATAGATTAGATTACTTACTGCATTAGAATTATGGGATGCAGCTTTCTATGGATTGAACTGTAGCAAGCTACATGTGGGAAATAACCTACGGTATCTAGATATTTTATTACTACCAGCAACCCATATTTATACACAGAAAGAAGCACATATCCCTACTGTTCTAGCTTTCTGTATGCAGCGAGATTTTGATAGATAATATTTAGGCATGTGACTTCCTATTATAGCACCTCCCTATTGTCTCCCTCACTAATATATATATATAAGAATATATATAACATATCTCTGCCAAAAGGCAATCAATGTGACATATAAACAATCCCTAAAGCCACTATCGTAAAGAATTTTTGAGTTTGGTTTTGGGTGATTTCCTAAAGATGAAAGACATTATTTTATTCTTTGAAGAAATTGCAGTCAGGAGGAAATGAAATCCTCCTTCCAAACAGAAAGTTGAAAAATGATGACTTTCTAGCAACCTCACTTGATGGAGCAGCTCATCATCAACTGAAGAACTTTTGTTTTATTACAAGCCAAGATAAGGTGGAATTGAAATGCGTTTGTTTCCTCTTTGCTCTAAACATACTTTATGGGGTGTTGAAACAACTTTTGTCAAACTTATCTCTGTGATAGTCTTGGGGTCTATTACAAGAGAATACAATGAGCTTGTTTATATCTTGTTTTAACATGATTTCTTATCAACAAGGGTAGAAGATTGTTTCCCCTCAAAACATAATTGGCTGAACTAAAAACAGAAATGTGCTGAGAAGGTTTTATAAAACTACTACACTGGGTGCATTTATTCCTCTAAACATTAAACATACTTGAGTCTTTATATACTGATATTTACTAGTTTTCTTTTCACAGGTTGGTTCTGGAGAACTTGCAAGTTGCACAAGTTTCAAAGAGTACATTTTGTGCCTTTTTATATGAATGTCTGGCCAATGTAAAATTGACTGAAAATGAAATTACATTGTTCACTAATTCACACTATTCTCTGACAAGAATCACTTTGATTGCCAGGCATTTCATTATACACACAAAGAGGTAGTCATTCAATCATTAGCACAATTAGGTGCTACATACAAAACCATTTCTCAGAGGAAGATGGCTTTCAGAAAATATTGTAACTGGTACCTAGTTTCTATCAGAAGTTTTAATATGAGGAATTAGGAGGTAATTTTAGGCAGCTGCTAGTTTGAGTGAAGGAATATTGTAGAAAAGATGATGGTGAGAAGATAGTTAACTTCAGAAATTTTAAGGATTATCAAAAAGAAGGAGCAGTTGTTTTCAATTGTTTGACAAGGCAGCATGTAAACCAATGGATCCAATTATTAAAAACAATAAGTAGGCCTCAAAGCAGGTAAGTAAAGAAAAGAGGTTTCCTGGAGTCTGAAGAGATAGTCTTGGTGTTTCCTCATATACATGTAGTCAGCCTCTTGCAGAGCCATTATGGAAACCTCTGTAAAGGCAGGGGAATCTTTTCACACACATGCAAGTAACTGGAAGCAGGTGTGCATCTGAAAAACATTATCCCATGTGTCATAGGAAAATGAAGCCTACCATCATGCAAAATTATAGTTTGCCACAAGCAGAGAGCAAAGGCAAGACACCAAGATGGTGCCCCAACACCAGATGTCAGCCCATGAGACAAATAGTCTTTTCATTACGGTGGAAGCCACCAGTTACAGAAGGCTGTTAGATCTTGCCCTTGGTGTATAAATATGCAAAGCAAGCTCTGGCTGTGGCTCACATTGTGTCAAGCACAAGTACAGGCCAACTGTAAGAAAGAATTACAGCAAACACAAATACACTGAAAGTGAGCTGCTTCAACGTGAGTAAGCAGAATGCTTTATTTTTTTAAATGAGCATTTGAATCTGGTTATCAAATTATCCCTTCTCCCTTCTAGTAGTCTCGGATGTCATTAGAAGAAGAGGTTAGTCTGTACGACATATGTGTTGACTCTGAACTTTACTGTCAACAGTTTCATTTATTTAAAACGTATTTTAAGCAAATGAGTTTTGTTTTATTTTTCAGGAAGATCTTGGGATATTTGTTTAGATATATTGTAGACCACCAAGAGAGCCAAGAAAACAGCAGAAAGTGGAACATAAAGTCTCCAATGGAGTGAGATTTTGATATTTCAGCTGGAAGTGCCATATGAAATATCTAAACTGGTGAAAAAAGATTGGCAACAGTAAAGAGGTGTAATTCATTCTTATTTTTGTCTGGAACAATGACTGTTGGGCCTTGGTCAAAGTCACACACAAGTAACTGTTGGGGGCTAGCTTTGGCCCAGATACATTGGAATCCAAAAGATCAGAAGCAGAAGATTTCATCAAGGAGAAGTTGGACGTATCATTTCCAGATATGGGAAATGAAGACTAAAGGCTAAAAGTAGATGTTCTCATTCATACCAAGCAAGGAAAGAAGGAAGACACAGAAGAGTCTGAATTAATATTCAGTAGAACAAATTGTCCTTTATGCTGAACTCAGAGCATTTGCTCTGTAGATCCAGTTGGTATCTCATGTCATCTGGTGGTTGAGTTGATATCCTCAGCACTTTTCTAAAAAACGTGTGTGCTTAAAAGTTACTTCAAGGATTTGAAAACAATATATTTATTTATTAAATTTCATCAACTGCTAATTGATAAAATGATCCATTTGTTCAACAGTATTCTGTAGCCAAGAAAAAAAGCATTGCTTTCTGCTTTAAATGCTCTTATTTTCAATCACTTAAGTAGTTCTTGCTAGTTTATTCCATTTACCAGTAAGTGATAAAACCTGTTATTCCAGAAAATGCCTGCTTTAAATGGCACTTGCTTTTTCTTATGCTTATATGTTTATGTTGTAAAGTAGTTGGGATACTTTTCAGGTTGCAATAGTCCTTTTTTAACAATTAGCCACTTGCAAGGGATGCTCCTCCATCTGTTGTAATGTCTTGCAGATAATAATAATAATCCTTATGGAAACATAAAAATTAATACCCTAAGTTTTTAGGACAAATGAAATTACAGCTGGTATTTTGCACATTTTGTATCAATTGTACTCCTTGAGATTAGAAACCAATATAAAATTTGGGGCAGCAAAATTCCTTTGAAGAGACCAAAGCCTTTTCCATCCTTAGAGATAAAAAAAAATATTTGAGAAAGAAGAAAAATAACAATATTAGCAGATTTCTCACTGAATTACTTAAAATAACTAAAGCAACACTAAACTCTATGTTGTTAGGCACACAAGGGTAATTTCTCTTCCTTTAAGCTGCTGCAAGCACAGGAAATGATCCAGAAAAAAATAGCAAAAATCACATGGGGGTGGGTGAGAGAGAGGTTTTTAGAGAAAGCTTGTAAACCAGTTCTTCAGGAAATTTAAAAGGCCTTCTAAGGCAAAATCTGCCTGAAAGAACACTTTTTCATTGGCAGAAGAAGTTATAAAAGCTACACAAATATTGGTGATTAATTAGGATGATGAATGTGAAGCCTTTGTTTATTCTGAGATAATAATACTATGTAATTAATTGGAAGGGTTTTCTTTTAGGAGAGAGACAAAATAAGGAGATTCTGTGTCTCTCCATTTCAACTCCCCAGTTCTTCCAAACTGTTTTGAAGCTCACCAAACTCTTTGTCTTCATCCTGTCACCCTTGGAATGCTGAAAGAACGCCATGGGCCAATCAGTGCTTCCTCCAGTTGATCAACAGGAAATGGCAAGAAATCATAATTCAGTTCACTGCCAGCTGAACTATGATTGCTGCTGGAAAGATCCCACTCAATGTAGAAGAGAGAGAAATACTCCTTAGGTCTCTCCATGTTTTCAATACATTTGTCTAGCTTTTGCAAAAAAAAATGTAATGACATTTTTAAAAAAATGCATTTGGAGAAATTTAACAGGTCATCAAGGTATCATTATTTCATTATCAAGATATCATTATTCCTATACCATTTCTAAAACGTCTCAGCTTGAAAGCCTCTGGTGATGAAGCACCCATAACTTCTAAAGGCAAGCTGTTCCATTGGTTGAGTGTTCTCACTGTCAGAAAATTTATCCTTATTTCTAGGTTGAATCTCTCCTTGATCAGTTTCCATTCATTGTTCCTTGTCTGGCCTTTGGGTGCTTTGGAAAATAGGTTGACCCCCTCCTCTCTATGACATCCCTCAAATATTGGAACACTGCAGAGATGGGTTCTAAAAATGTTTACTACCGATTCTGTGGGTGTGGCTTATTTTGTGGGTGTGGCTTGGTGGTCATGTGATGCTGAGAGTGGCTTCATGGTCATGTGACAGGATGGTCATGTCATTCAATGTCACTCACATCAAGGAGTCCCTAGCCTGGCCCCTCCTTTCCCAGCCATTCCTTGTCACACCCAGCCTCAACGTAGCTATAGTTCTATAAAAATGTTGTTCACCTTTTTTCAACTTTATTATCTACATACAATAGATGTACTTTCATGGACCTCTGAAAGGAGGAAATGGCTCACATGCTTTGCCCAAGAGTGTGATAGGCAACAGGCTTTTAAGGGGCTGCCAGAAAGA
>JANHFT010008936.1:281730-294643 GCA_032467955.1 Pseudoxenodon macrops
GGATTTATGATTTTTTGTTGTTGTTAATTTATTACTGTACATCAACCAGTCATTTTCTGTGAGATGGATGGCTATATAAATTTGATAAATAACTAAATTAAGAAAGATCACTAGAAGACAACACTTTATTTTAATTGTGAAAAATCTCATGAGAAACTGTTTATGTAAACAGATTGCAATGATCCAATTTTTGCATTTATGAATACATTTTTTTCTAACTTTGCTATTGTATAACTTGCTGGTGCATATAAAGCCTAACAATCACATGCACATAAAATAAATTTTATTACAATAAAATATAATATTTTAATATTCTATTAATATTTTAATTTTTAATATTATCCTATTGCCTATTGTATCCACTGATTTTAGGGGCACAATTTTTGGATGGGAATTAAACAGCTTTCTTTATAAATATTCATACAAATAGGCCAAGCTATGTAGCATAAACCTACAAAATCAAAAATAGAATAATCCATGAATACTAGCAACATTCCTTAATCTAACTATATACTGTATCTTATTCTGTCCATTTCTAGTCACTTAATAACAAATTAAAGCAGATTAAGATTTTTTTAACTTAAATTCTTCCCATGTAAGTAAATAATCCTCAAAACTGTTAATTATATTACCAGTCATTGTGATTAAAAACACCCTGGGAATTTGTATTTTCTTTTCATTCATAGTTAAAGTCAGGGAACAGCTGTAGCAATTGCCTGGTGTTACTATGAGTACAGAACAAGAATTCCAAGCTGATTAAACAGAGTATAATAAAATATTCTTGCCCATATACCTGTAGGTAGAATTCTAATCTCTGGTACTGCCTAATCAGTCACACTGGGATTCCCCCCCCCCAGCATTTGTTTGAAGAATGGGGTGAATAGGGAAAGTGACCTTGATCAAAGAATGTTGTAGGCCACCAATCTTTGCCAGAACAAATATTGTTTTTGCAAGATGACCCAATGTCTGAGTTACACTCTTGTCTGATAAAATATATGTTGAGCATGCTGAACATGAAGAGAGTTCTATTTTTCTTGTAAAAATGGGATAAGCACAGCACACTGCTAGGAATTATTCTTATTGCTAGGTAACAGACATCATACAGACATCATACATACCACTCAGGAGGCAATCTATAAGAAACAAAAATTAACACCATGTTGCTTGTGTAAGAATGTGATTAAATGTAATGATGTTCCAGCATCTAAAATGCAAACCACAGAGGTAGAAGATAAACAATCCAGTTTCTGGGGAACAAAGAAAATATGCTTTAAAACAGAGAAGAAGCAAACTAAGTTCATACGAGAAATGCCACGTATCTTCTCAGCAGCTAAAATTGTCTGACAATATCTTCTGCACAAAATCCCAGATGCATTATTGGGACAATCTTATTTGTAGCAGATCCTGATTCATTACACTCATTTGTTGGGGGTTCCCCTACCTCTCTGCTCAGTCTTTGGCAAGATGCATCAGACATCATGCTTAGAAAGAAGACCATCCCTGTAAAAAAATGTGCTAGTGCAAAACCAATAGATCCTAAAGAAAAGGCAGAGGGCCCACTTTCTCTATTGCCCAGAAAATCAAGCCAGAGGATGGATGATCTCTCACTGTAAGAAATTCTCTACATGTGTTCCACTAGCTGCACTTCTCATTCTTCACCTGTCTAGGAGTCTCTTAGTCTGGACAGCACCCTTTAACAAATGAGTTGTTTATAAAACAACCACATTTCCACTATTAATCTAGCCTGTTCAATCATTTTGCCACCATATATTCGTCAATCAAATGTTTTCATCAGTGGAATGTTTTACAAGCTGCCAGAGTTCCAAGTAACATCCCAACAAAAGAAGATTCCGAGGCTAGGCATTCCTCAAAGATCCATTTTAATAGAAGTCATATCTGGGAAAACCCGAATCTGAAAGCTTCCTGGTTTTCTCCACCCAAAAGAAAGTCCATGTCCCTGCCCAGCTCCTACAAGTCCATCACATGGTCCAATCAATGCACTGTCCAGTAGTGGATTTCAATTACTGCCATTACCGGTTTGGAACTGTGAACGCACATGCACGCTTTGTGCGGGGGGGGGGGCTTTCTGCACAGATTGTCCATGATGATGTCCAGGTGGAGTCTGATGCGGCCACTACCTGTTCACCAGAACCCGGCTGAACCGGTAGCAACCCACTACTGGCATCATCCCAACTGGAGATGCCTTCTAGCCATACCCCTCCACGTACAGGGCAGAGTGACCTTGACTCTTGGAGAAAGGAATGTTGTTATGACTATCTATCTCCCCAGCTCCATACAATCCCCGTTCCCAGTTTTCCACAGCACTAAATGTGGCAGGCCTGGAGATCCAATGTGCAAAATTGCTTCCAGGCCTGACACAAACATTATCTGGAAATTCAGTTTGCTTATCTGGCATGACACCAGCTCCGTATGTATTTTGCTGTTGACAAGGCAGAAGGAATAAAATTATCATGTGGGGTTTTTCCCCCCTTTGTTACAGGGATTGAAAAGGCAATTGGGTTGATGTCAATTTTCTGATGTTGTACTTAGTAGCATGGTTGGAGAATAGGAGACATTTCATTCAAAGGTTTCAAAGCATTCCTTGATTCTCCCATGGCGTGCTCTCATGCTCTTCTTTTTCTGATGGGAAAGGATTACTGAGATAGCAAGCAAGAAAGGAGCTACAATACTGGAGAAACTCCACACCACAACACTCATTTCCCTTTTACTGTAAATGTAAAAAACAGAAACTGAATTGCCTCAATATGCAGTCTTGAGCTGAAGACACATAATGACAGTATAAATTTAGTCTAGAACCGTGATGGCAAACCTATGGCCCAAAGTGATACGCGAAGCCATGTCGGCCGTTCCAGGTTTCTGGCATGCAGTCATGCGTGATGATCAGCTGTCCACATGCATAGCAGTGCCGAAAACCGGTGTGCGCATGCACGATGGCCAGCTGATTGTCTGGTGCACACGCACGCCAGAACCTGAAAGTTTGGCTTTTCCGGAGCATGATCCCTTTACGTGCGCGGCAGTGCCGAAAACTGGTGTGCGCATGTGCACCAGACAGCTGATTGTCAGGCGTGCATGGGTGCTATAACCCAGAAATTTGGCTTTTTTGGAGTGTGGCCCTGACGAGCATGTTTGTGATGTTTCCGCACAACCTTTTCGGTGCTCTGTGCACTGAAAAGGTTCGCTATCACTGGTCTAGAACATATTGCCAATGGTCATAGGCCAAACTGCTAAAAGTTTCAATGCAGGGACCTTTCTCCCAGAAAATATGAGGGGCCAAATTTTAATTTTAATCTTATTATAAGAAATAAATTAGGAGTCTGTACACATCATGCTGTGCAAATCTCTTTGCTTCTGTCCCCAACCAAGCATTGGAAAAAAAATGGGAGTTATAGTACAGAATCCTATGGTTTTCTGCTCACAAAAAGGCTCATGCAGTTCAGTCAAGCTTACTCTCAAAACTGTAGGAATAAGACTGCAGGCAGCCTAAAGGAAAAAGAAGATCCTAATGGCATCTATTGTGGTGAAATCATTCTTCCTACTTTGCCAACATTAATCTTGGAAAAGAGGGTTTAGTCACTCTTTTCATTACATATTGCTCTGCTTTCTTTGCTTTTGACTGAAAATACAGCAGAAGGAGAAGGAGGAGCTTCTTCTGTTGGAGCAGTTTCCTTCCCTTGTTTTTCGAACAAAAAAAATGGAGTGGGAGGAATGAAGCTTTTAGTTAAGGGAACAGCATGTGCAATGCCACTTGATTAAGGAACTCCTTGCTAAAATTTTGCCCATCTCAGTGCTGAGGTTAACTCCCAGAAACCAACCCTATTATATATCTGATTGCCTATGTACCTGGGTTCCGTTATATGCCTAATATGGAGGTTTTTTTTATGTTATTCCAAGTTCTGAAAATCTTTGTGATGTTTCAAACATTTTTTAGAATATTCAGATTAATTCATCTTAGTAGATCTCAAAGTAAACAGCAGCAGCAGCAGCAACAATATACTGTATTAGTAAAACCTGAATATATAGAGTAGAATGTATAGTGTGCTATTTATATAACTAATGGCCTGGCTTGCCTTGTTTTTATTTATTTAATTCTTCACTTTTCACGTAGGCTGGAAAACTCAGAACAATTGATTGTACAACGAACAACACCAACTTTTTTTTCTTCATTGCTTAGCTGAGGCCTAAAGAAGAACGTTTTCCATTGGATTGTGTTTTGTTGAATAAAAATTACTCAGTGTTCAACTGAATCTTGGCAATGAATTTTGTAAAACCCCATCTTAAAAGACAGAAAACCTTAATGTGAAATGATTCCGTTGTTATTTGGATCATATTCTGTAGGATTAAAGTAGAGAGCATTGGTTCTCAGAAGTTCAGAAGTCATGCATATATGCGATTAAAATTAATGAGATGTTTAATGTAAATTAATGTAATGTTCTTAAAATAAACAAATTATGATTGCATTTCAGCAATCATAATTTCCAGACTGCAGACTGGAAGTCAAGTTGTGTAGTGGATACCTATGTGCTAGTACAGGAGGAAATTTTCTTTTATCTTTCCTGGCCTGCTAGCTGAAGGAATTAAAAATGAGGAAGCAAACAAATTTGTACAATATGATTTTTTAAAGATTTCCTGTCTTACCTCTACTACTAAGCTGGCAAAATGAAATAACAATGTTAGCAAAGCTTCTCTGAAATGCACATCTCTTAAGAAATTGCAGGATAGGGTGAACAAGAAGTTCCTCCTTTACTGAAGACAAGTGACTTTTAGATAGACCAAACAGGAAACATCTGAATAGGATTAAATTATTTTAATGTGCAGTTATAAAGAGCTTGAGTTATGTTGTGTTGTTTCTGTGGACGTAAATAATGATTCTAATATTATGTACCTGAACGCTATCAGGGAATATTCTAAGGAGCTGAATTTTCACATACAGATTAACTTGCTCAGCTGACTTTTTGCTAATCTAGAACCGCAAACTGTTGTCAATTGAAAAGAAAAAGGAAATAAAATCTTGCAAGTATGAAATTTGAAACCCATAGATCAAATAACTCTCATTCTTTTAGCCATTACTTATGAATTTATAAATAAGCCTATCTTCTTATGCATTAATATTATAATGGCTGTGTTGCTTTTGATTTTGTGTGCTGTTTGCCTAAAACATCCAACTCCAAATGAGTAAACTTTATGTTAGGTTCAGAGTGCATCAAAGTGAATGGCATCACAGCAAATTTAAAATTGGATTGAGGGTTGGGTTTTTTCTATAATTTTTTACTGCAATGTGATTGCTTTAGAATTTATTCCACAATTTCCATGTGTTTCTCTTCTCAGGATGATGGGGAACTGTTTTCAGTTTTGATAGTCAGTTCTTAGGGTCCCTTGCTCTCACACACAAATACAAAAAAGAGATAATTTCCAGTTACAGCTCTTTAATGTTTAGAATGACAGACACCACCATTAATTTAAACCTTAAGCTCTATTGCAGAAATTCCTGACTAATAAATATAAATGTCCTTTCTACTGAATAATTATAAAGAAATTAGTATGATCTATGAGACAGTTCTCCCAGGGTCACATGAGGACAGCAGGTCAGATCCTGCACTGAGTGTGCAAACTGAGCGCTGTTGGGGAAATGTTGAGGGAGAACTTTAGGATTGCACTCATCTGGGCATGACAAGACCAGAGGTGGGTTCCTACCGGTTCGGACCAGTTCTACCGAGTAGGTAGTAGGCCACTGGTGACGTCACAGAGCCGGTTCTGCTCCGTGGGCGCTGCCATCTTTTGTTTGGGTTGTTTTTTTTGGAAAAAACAGGTTTTTTTGATATATATTTTTCTGTGCATGCGCAGAAGCTGAATCTCCAGCACTGCATATGCGTCGCCATCTTGTTTTCGGCCTTTTTTGGGGGGGGATTTTTCGGGGGGTTTTTCTACTGCGCATGCGCGTGCACATGCACACGAGGCGCGCCCACGTGGTATGGGAAGCAACGAACCAGCGACGAGGTAAGTTAGAACCCACCCCTGCTATGGCTGGTTGAAGTATAGCATTGTTTTGTTGATTACTGCATTATTTTGCATTGGAACTGTCAATAACTGGGATTTCAAGATGGTATCCTTGGGTGCTAACTGAGGATACCACATTTGCAGTCCACTACATTGTCTTCTCCATCTGAATGGGTTCCATCGGAATGGGTTAAAAAAAAATGAAAAGGGAAAGTAGGTTTGTTGCACCAGTATTATTACTTATTTAACTGATTGATGAACTGCATTTGTATAAGTCGCAATGACACAGTGGTTAGAGTACAGTACTGCAGACTGCCTGCAATTTGGCACTTCAAATCTCACCAGGCTCAAGGTTGACTCAGCCTTCCATCCTTCTGAGGTGGATAAAATGAAGAGCCAAGTTGTTGGGGGCAATATGCTGACTCTGTAAATCGCTTAGAGAGGGCTGTAAAGCACTGTGAAGCGGTATATAAGTCAAACTGCCATTGCTATTGTATACTGCTGCACTGACTCAGCAGGGTATATTTATTTACAGTCTTTATTTATTCCACATACAAGTTTCTCAAGAGATAATAGTGGAGAGGGAGTGGGTAAAGCTCAAAAGAAATCAATGTATTGTGGGAAGGGAGTAGAGTGCATGTCAGCTTGCCCTCTGTTAATTGGCTATCTATTCCATGGAAACCAATTTGTGAATGAGTAACTCCCCCGGCAGCCATTTTGGAAGAGTTTTAATTCAAAAAGTACGGCCATCTTTAGTCTATTATATTATGAATGTAGGAAGGAAGATTATATTATGTGCAAGATTTGTTAACTGGACAAATGGAGATGAGCTCTAAGAAATGAGATATTTGGAAACAATTCAGGCAGATACCCCCCTGATTTATTGCAGTATAAAAAGGGGGACGTGGTAAGCACATCACACTTGTAAGACTGATGACCACTAGGTAGACTACAGCAGGAAATAAACTCCACAGGAAAGCTAACGCTACCTTTATTTAAATTGGAAATAACAACAGAATCTTGTAAGTTCGGTTGTGTTTGACCTCTTCCTGTTTATACTCCACTGAATCAGGGAAATTTCTGATTCAAAACCTACAAAATGTCCCAGCTCCTGTTGTCTAGATAAAGTTTCCTGCATATTTCCAGCAAGGTCGTCTTTCTTCTCTGTACTAATGTACAGAAAGAAAATCCAGAAGGAATGTTTGAGGAATAATTGTTTGCCCTGAAAGAAGCATCATGAGACTGAGTAAGAATTAGAAGTGCCCTTTGCGGCACTCCATTAAAGTTCTACTCCTGTCAATGTCATTCAGATAATGTAAGGTTGCTGCAGACTATCACACATTCAGCATGACAATTTAATAGAAGAAAACTCTGGTTTATACATGTGTTAGCCACCATGCAAGTCAGATATCTGCAGGAATGTGCCAGAAATCTGAACATCAATATATAAGGGTATCAATAAAATCAGAATAGTGGCTGCAATGATGCAACAGAAACTTTCTCCTTTTTTCATGCACCACATGCACCGTGGATATTATTCTCTCCCCCCTTATTATGTTGTTATAAATATTGATATATGGTAATGTTTCAGTATAGTGATGTTTATAGAATGTAATTAAAGATTATTGATATTCTATTACTTAGGGAGCTTAGAGTATTGAAAATATAAAAGATAAAAAGTGTTCTGTCAATATTAATTACAATTTAAGATGTCAATCTCACAAGCATAAAATTATTTGGCTTTTTCATCCAAAGTTGTGCATGTTAATAAAAGAACAGCTTGATTATGATAGTCAAAATAAGTCTACTTATTTCCCACATGAAGTTTTTTTTAGCTTTTTATAATAAATTCCAAAACCTTATAATAAAAGTCAATTACAGGTAGTTCTCAACTTACAACTGCAATTGGGCCCAGAATGTCTCTCACTAAGCAATGCAGTCATAAAGCAAGATGTTACGCAAACACCTTGTTTAGTGATTGCAATTCCTACAGTCATTATTATTGTCATTATTGCCCAGATTGTTAAGTGAGAACTCATCCTGATCCAAGCCATCCCAGACTTGGTCCCTCACAGCCGTAAGTCTCAATAACATAAGCGGTTACCTCCAACTATGCCCCCTCCCACTTATCTATTCCCCTTGTCTGCCCTTTTTGCCACCCTGCGCCTCACTGCACTACAACACCTGTGACTTAGGGCATAAATTTTAAGTCACTTTATTCGGTGCCATTATAACTTTGAACAGTCATTGAACCATTTGTTATAAATTGAGGACTACCTATATTCAAAAAAAAAAGCCAATCCTGTATTTTTAATCTGTTTGTAACTTTCATAGATTAAAATCCTACTTAACTTTCTGTTTTAGCAAAACAAAAAACAAACAAACAAAAAAACACCCCAGACAACAAATTTTGTTGGTTGTATGTTAGTGCTTTATAAATAAAATAAAAAATTGTTAAGAACAACTTTCTGTCTTAGAATTCTATTAAGCTGATATTTAACATTAAATAGCCATTGCTTTGTTCCCTAATGTATATATATTCACGTATGTATATATCTGTGTGTGATTACATATACACGCACACACATATGTGTTAATGGAAAAAAAAGATAAAGCATGTGGTGCATGCTAAAAGGGGGTAGGGCTTCAATTTCATGCAGCTACTATCTTAAATTTTTAATATTTACCTCTCATCTCTGGAAGATACTTCTGTTGAAAAACTTCATAAATAAGCTAAATGAAACACATTTTATTAGGAGGTGAGACTCTAAAATTAATATGTAAAACAGCAACTTTCAGGCAGAAAATCTCTCTATTCTCAATTGCCAGTGGTTTGATCGTCATCAAATAAATACTGGTTTCATATGATTAGATTAGATTTCTGCACTAACTTTGTCAGCTCAAAAGCTTCAAAGAGTCACTTCATTCTGCTGGAAAGTAAATGTCTTTGAATAAGAGATCAGGTTAATTTAAGTGGATTTTGTTGGCATTTTCAGCTCTAGATGTTATTTTTTTTTTATAAAATGGCAAAATTAAACACTGTTGGAAATTGCAGGAGGTGGGGAAACTAATGTATACATCAGATGCAGAAAATAAGCACAGGAACAAGGTTATGGCTCTAACAAGAGGAGCATGTCACCCTACATTCCACAAAAGGCTGAAAAATAATTTAAAAGCAGGATAAGACATTATTCAGTCTCGGGAGTTTAGTCTGATATATATATTTGCTTAGGCTTGAATTTTGAATCGAGGAAACACAAACTTCAGCACATTTCTCTATTTTATACCATGACTATAGCTGAATTTCTCAAGGGACTCTCCATTCCCCCCCGCCCCTATTGTCACAGTCTTTGTCAAAATGAAATTGAAGTGAATGGGAAAGTTCGTCCTCAGGCATAATTCAAGGAATTTTGAGGGGAGACAAAACAATGTTAATAGAACTCATAATTTTTGTCAGGGAAATTTCACCAAGCTGTCGGAACAAACAAGTGTGCTGAAAGAATCAAATAGCTAACAGGCATTTTACCTTCTGAAATATAACCTTCCCTTAAATTAAAAGAATGTTACAGCTCCTTAACTGGAAGAAAGTGCCAAGAATGGTTCTTTTTAACTGAAAGCATAATCTTAGTGAGAAAAGGACTGTCTCTCCAGAGACTGTAAAAATGGATTTCTAGGGATTTGGCCTGGTAGAAATAAATCAGGATCAATGTGTAGTCTGGGAAAGGTATAGGTGTCATATTGACATAATATTTCACGAGGCAACTAGTAAGTTAATATAACGAAGTAGTCGTGAACAATTACCCAAAAAAGACATTTAGACCAGAAATATGTTCAGCCTGTAGCAAACCTAAAAAACGAGAATGAGAAAGGAACAGAAGGGAGCAGGAGAAGAGACAAATTTATCTGATCTTTTAAGGAAAATAAAATTGAGCGGTGGGGAGAAATTTTAAGGGATTTGCCGCCCATCCTCTTCTACAATGGGCCTGATCAGGCCTGAAAAGTATATGCCCTTTATGTCATAGCATTTGTGTTGAGATCAGTCCATTTCTAATAAAAGAGCATCAACGTTTTGTCTACTTTGAGATCAAGGCTGCCCCTTCAAAAGAGAGTGAAACTCGAGCTAAATTTAATTTCGTTTTACCATCATCAGATAAGATTGAACATGAGGCATCCCTTCATTATGTCCTTTTGAGAAAGCCTAATAATTACATGTCTATTTTATCCATCACTGATAAACTATACTGTTTGTATGCAATTTAAAGATGATTTTTGATCAGCAAACCACAAATCAGGATTCATGTATTTATATAATTGGGAGTATAATGCATTACTCCCTTGCATCATATCCACAGCAAAATTCTTTTGCATCCACATTCCTTACTAATGGTGATATTCATACTATATTAAATAGATCTATGCTTCGAAGACCTCATAGAAGATGACAGGCAAAAAAAAAATATTCTTTGATATTCAGAAGGGAATGTAGTTATAGCTAGCAATTTATCTTCAAATCAGCCATCAGTCCCTTAAATAAGAAATCCCAACACTTAATTAGAATTAGTTAGAAACTTTTTTAAAAAACCGAAGATTAGAAATATAACAATAAAATTTATTTGATATTGTAGTATATATTCACATAAACAAACACATATATGCACACACATGTGTGTGTGCGTGTGTTCTCTGATAATCAGTGGAGAATGATAAAAGCAAGAATCATAGTGCAAATATTACTCTCTCTGTAAGACATGTATTCTTCAATATGAAATCATCTGAGCAAATCAAATATAGCAGCAGTTGATAGGAAACTGAGAGACTTGTAGAGAATATTAAAGGACAGGGTAAAGAGGTTATGTACGTGACATTCATACTAACAGAATATTAGCAGAATATTTTAAATCCCACATTAATATAGAAGCATAATGGAACTACAAGAAATATAAGAAAATAATGCGGACCCCAAATGATTATAGTCATACTTTCTTTAGCTTTCTTTTCTGCTTCTTTATCTCTCATGACAGCGATGAAGTGTTGGGAGAGAAACATCTGGCTCATGCATTGTCCCAAAGTCTGCTATCCCGTGTTTCTTTTATTTTGGCTTCCCACTATCCTAGTGGTATTTTTGAAATGTTTATTCATTAGAAGGATTTGGACAGTTTGCAATGTAAGCAGGTTCAAATACCTCATTTGAGTAACTTTTAAGGGACATCTGCATGATGCTGTGAGCAAAACATTTTCCTCCCATCTTCTTCCTCTTTAGCTTCAGGTAACATGATGGAACACCTACTCAGTACTGCAGGTAATGACCATCACTTATCTGTCCGGTAGACGTCTTTAGAAATGAGCCTATTTAGAAGCGAGAACAAACTTCTTTCTTTATGGCTGGCCTTCCTTTACACAAATTCAATTTAAATCTATCATTTTAAGTCTTTTCTTTGCAAATAGGAGAGCTTTTAAATCTATTTGTTCTTTTCTTCCCATTACTTGTTAGGAAAATAAGTCACCCACAGACACTTTGGCTAGAGAAAAGAAGACTGAAAGATCTGCATTTCAGTGATCTGAAAGCAGAACTGTTCTCTAAACTGCAGCAACACAGTTGTGATTGAATGTTGCCAAATGATTTCTGAAAGTATAGTACTTTTATTTATTTCTGCCACAGTTATCCTGTCTTCCATTTTCATGATTTAGAATAGAATAGAATAACAGAGTTGGAAGGGATGTTGGAGGTCTTCTAGTAACCCCCTGCCTAGCTAAGAAACCCTACACCACTTCAACTGTTCTTCATGTTTTAGCTTCTAGTCCAAATTCCTGTACAAACAGGAGACCCTATAACAGGGGTGAAATTCAGCAGGTTCTGACAGGTTCTGGAGAACCAGTAGCGGAAATTTTGAGTAGTTCGGAGAACCGGTAAATACCACCTCTGGCTGGCCCTAGTTTCGGCATGCGCGCACGCAGTTTGGGCACTCGGTGTCTAAAAGGTTCGCCATCACTGCCCTATAACATTTCAGACAAATGGCCGTCCAGTCTGTTCTTAAAGTCTCCAGTGATGGAGCACCCACAATTTCTGGAGGCAAGTAGTTCCACTGATTAATCATTCTGTCAGGAAATTTCTTATTAGTTCTAGGATGATTCTCTTCTAGATTAGTTTCCATCCATTGTTTCTCGTTCTGCCTTCTGGACTGGAGCTTTGGAGAATAGGTTGACTCTGCATTCTTTGTGGTAGCCCCTTTGGAACACTGCTATGATGAATGGGAATTTGATGTTGTAGCATCCTAGATCCCAAGTTATTAGGCATGAGATAATTCAAAATCTATACACTACTCAAACTCTCCTGTCTGTTTGTCTATTTCTAAACTACAATTGAGAGGAATGGTGTGTCATAGGGAACAATTCTTGAAACAACAGACATAAAAAGGGTTAGCTTAAAAATACATAAAAAATCTGAGACCTATTACTTATATGGGATTGAAATTTGGCAAATTTGCCGCCACTTCAGCACTGCAGCATTGCCACATGGCACTCACATGATCACTTATGCTGTCTTAAAAGGTAAGTCAAAGAGGATACTGGCAAGAAATCAAAATCCCATTTTATTTCTTTATTTGTACCCCACTTTTATTATTTTTAAAAATAACTCAAGGCAGAGAACATATCCAACATATCTTCCTCTTTCTTTTTTCCTCCATTACAGCAACCCTGTGAGGTAGATTGGGTTGAGAGAGTGTGTGACTGGTCCAAGGTCACCCAGTTGGCATTCCTGGCTAAAGCTTGAGTTGAATTCAGTCCCCTATATGATGCCTTAACCAACTACTAGACCTGCCGGCTGCCTGCAATTTGGCAGTTCGAATCTCACCAGGCTCAAGGTTGACTCAGCCTTCCATCCTTCCGAAGTGGGTAA
>JANHFT010008936.1:294743-312396 GCA_032467955.1 Pseudoxenodon macrops
TTTTTTTTTTTTTTTGATTTTGTTTTGGGGGGAAAATTGTTTTTGGGTTTTTTGTTTTATTTTTTTCTTCTGCGTATGCACAGAAGCCGAGTTTCCGGCACTTCACCATCTTGTTTTCAGCCTTTTTTGGGGGGGGGGGATTTTTCAGGGCTTTTTTCTACTGTGCATGCACACACGCACGCGGTGCGGGAGGCAGCAAACCGGTGGCGAGGTAAGTTAGAACCCACCCCTGGACGAGACCCACGTGCAGAACCCAGGACAGGTATTTATTAATTGTGCCACTGATTGTGATGGTTCATTATAGTTCTTTACAATTTCAGAATGGATAATCATCACATTATAATTGAACTACATACAATAGCCTGCTTATTTCCCTTTCTTTTAAGGCATTGATCTAAAGGTGAACAGAAAAGGAAGACAAAGTGATTTTTAAAAGGATGTGAATAAGCTGTTGGTTGTTGTTTTGTTTTTACTGAAAATCTATGCTTTGGTGATTATTATATAAACCAGTATTTCTCAACCTCCTCATTCCTCAACCTCAGCACGCTGGGGAATTTTGGGAGTCTGCACAACTTAAAGCTACCAAGATTGAGAAATACTGATATAAACAACTGAGAAAGGTTATTATTTTGAAAACTGAAAGCAAAGTAAGAGAAGGCAATTGAAGCATATTACAACTAGCTCATTCCTTCAAAACTGATTTTGATTCTCTTCTGTATCTATTTCAAAACAAGCCAACCCTATGTTAGCAGGGGTGGGTTGTGGTTTGTTTTGCTGCCAGTTCGCTCAGGCCTCGCATGTGTGTGCGCATGCAGCAATAAAAAAATCCAAAATGGCGGCTCCCACAGAGACACCGAAGGAATCGTTATACTTATTATCTTGTACATGTTTGACAAACTAAATAAATAAAATAAAATAAATAAAAAAGCTCAATTACCACATCTACTCATCATGGCATGCTCAAAGACAAAAATGGTGTTAAAACTACTGCTACTAACAATATAGAAGAATAGTAAAATAAGTTAGTAATCTAGCTATATTATATGCAATGTGTCCATGTCAGAGGGAAGTAGATATGCATAAACATTTGCAGAATTTAGAAGCCAATGAGACAATATTTCTGTTGAAAATCTAATAAATTGAAAGGATTGTTTCATATAAATTCTACCTAAATATTGAATTTAAATAAAAGTAGACATATTAAAGATAATTAATACGGTAGATGAATAATTATTATTCTCTACTCTTATTTCACTATTTGCAACACTATATTTCTATAATTAAGCAAGCTAATATAGTTAAATATGCCAGTAATGAATCATTAAATGTAATCGGAAAGCAGCAATGTGAAAGTTTGAAAAGATTCATTAAATATACTTTTTTTAAATTGAAATGAATATACATATTTACAGGAGAGGGGATCATGGCATTGAAGTGCAGAGATTGTGGCTTACTGTAAATATATTGAAGTATAGTAAGGAATCTTAATAAACTCTTGTGGAATTTCAGTGGGATTAATCAAAATTCATATTAATTTCAATATGATGAAATCTAATTTCTGTGTAGTTTACATGATGGGCTTTTCACAAATAGCCAAGTTGTCAAGAGGATTTCCAACCGCCAGTTTGCACCCAACCACTATTTGCAGTGAGCCTTGGTGGTGAAAATAAAATTTGAGGGTGTGAATTGTGTTATTGGAAAAATGATCTTGGGATTTCATAAAAGAATCTTCAAGCATCTTCATTGAAGCTTAATATTTTAGCATCTTAGTAATTATGTGTCTGGGAAAATAAATAAATAAAAAATAAAGAAGATGCTCACAGGCATGTTCATTATGCAAATTTAAGGCACACCTCCTTCCCCAAATCCAACATTAACTTTGCGTGTAGTGACTGTAGAACTGGAAAGCTGCAAATACAGTGCCATCAATAAACTAATCTTACTATAGCTGGTAGGTGATGCAACCAGAAATTTCATGAGGATTTTCAATAATTATTATGTGACAGTATTTGTGTGTCTATGCTGAAAAATCACTCTTCTTCTACATATGCTACAGGACATTTTAGTGACATAGTTTTACTGGTTAGACGTTTGTTGACTTTTTTTGGGTTTAGGGTTGAGTAAACTGTTATTTATAGAAGACCTCGGGGGAGGGGGAATCCTTCTTCCTTTACTCAGTCGAAAAGAAAGAATCATTTCTATTTCCCCATTGCTCGTTGTAAGAGGTTAGTGCAGAGCAAGCAAATCTCACAAGCAATAAAGTAGTCTCGTTCTGCAGTCACCTTCTACGTATAGGAGAGGTCTTGTAACCACTCAAAAGGTATGCCATAACAACACCTTACTGCATAGAGGAAATTCAAATGATCTCTTATTCTGTCTTCTGTGGATGAAAATTTGCTTTGCAAGGATAATTAACTTTTGTGGTATCTGTTTCAAGTATGACTCTAGACATACCTCCTCATAGATATGTCCCAATGTATATATGTACCGGTATATCTCTTGCAAAGCACCTAGGGAGAGATGATTCTATTTCAATTATTTCATTGCCCAGGATTTTATTTTACTTTTTGCTTTTCAGTTTCCCCATTTCTTTTGATAATTTTTCTCACCATTAACACACTGATTTTCCTCTAGAACATCACCTAATATAAAAATAGAAGCTCTAGAAACCTTGGTTTCTATTGTTGCAATATATCATCAGTATATTTCTGCATTCTATGTCCGTGCTATCTTTTATAACTATGTAGTCATTAAAACTAATTGTTTGAATTATCATGGCCTTTTTGCCTTTTCAGAATGATTTGCTTGGCACATTTTCACATCAATTAAATAAGAGAGACAAGATCTCTTCATTGCTGTTAAGCTCTACTCTGTTACTAAGGAAGTGAACGGTTTCCAAGGAAATCGTTCATTATAGCACAACATTCAGGTTTGCACAGAAGTATAATGATTGCGAAACCAAATGTATATGCAATAGGAAATGCATTTGAATGGGTTTAGTCTGAAAAAAGGAATATTGTTTGAAACTGCATCAATAAATAAATACATTGAATAAGAGGGTATGCTAACTGTACATGGAAAACAACTTGTGTCTTTAATATTTGGAAGTCAGAATAGAATATTTTCATAACATCAGAAAGTTGAATTGAGAATTATTTTTTTGAGCAGACATATAATATGATTCATAAGAAGTTCCAGTGCTGACAATCATGAGAAGGGGGGTGGGGGATCTACGATCTGCTTTGTTATAGTGACCCAAGAATCTGTTGCTTCTAATATCCTGTATCTAAAGCAGTGCTATTGAATATTATTCTTTCTACAGCTAAAGTAGTAAGCACCCATTATTAAAGGCAATACACACAAACCACATTGGAACACATGTCCAAAATGTTTCCAGGGAAGAAATTATGAAAACTGCTCTGCTAAAAGGAGAACCAATGACTATGTTGAAATGATAACCTTACAACTTTATCGACTATTTGTAATTATTCTCTTGACAAGGAGGGGACTTGAAATAATTTCACAAGTGATTCAGACAATTGTATCTCATAAGAAGACAAGACAACATAAGTTTAGAGCTGTGGGGGACAATGCAACAGCCATCTTGGTTTGCGCCTTCATTTGCATACTTGCTTTTCCAACCCCTTCAGAAATTGCTTGTTAACTGCTTTTCAGTTATCAGGAACCTTTGGATTGACAAGTCTTAAAATATCAGGTGATCCTTAGCAAAAAGAAGTTTTAAATAAAAATTTAACAACTTAAAAAACTTGTTTTTCAGAGTGGAATAAACAGCCAAAGGCTGATTATAACTTTGATTTTGGAAAATTGCAAGTGGACTAAGAGTATAGATGTACCGTAGTTAAGTAAGACTTTTGGAATTAATTATAAGAATCCTTCCCATGAGAAAATGTTTTTGTTTTGTATTCCTTAAAAGAACATGACAGGGTGGGACTTGAAAGTTGGGCACTAGATGGAACTAGACAGAATTAAAGACTACAATTAAAGGAGAATAATATTTAAAGTTAACTTACTAATGCAGAATCGATCAAAAATATTTTAACAGTTGGCATATTGAAATATATATTTTTGAACAATGGACCTAGAAGTTACGGTAATTTTAAGAGAGTCAGCATCTATAATGCTTAAAACATGTTATGGTAAAGGAACAAATTTTATCAGACAAGACTGCAACTGATCTGAAAGTGAATTTGAAAATGACAGGCTACGTGAATGATATAGAAAAAGATCCCACACTAGATATATAAAAGAAATCATCTGATGTCTTAATTAAAGTGAAATAATAATAATAATCCAAGAGGCTGATCTGAATAATTTTCCTATACTAGATTTACAAAAAAAATTACTTGTTAAAGTTTTGAAGAATTTTATGGGAAGGGATTAAAGAAAAAATAACAGGTAATTCAGTTCTATGATATTGAAGGGACTAAAGATCAAGATTGTTAAAAGCAAAAGTAAAGAATATAATGTTAGTTTATTTGATCAATGCTAGCATAGCTGTCTCTGCTAACCCTTAATGGACTTTTGCTGATCAGAAAAGTATGTATTAGTTTTGTATCACTGCAACTGTAATTTTTAATAAAATTACTGTTAATAAAAAGAGCACATGTCTAGAACAGCTTTTCGGTTTCAAAAAGACAATAATAAATCATAGTACTAAAGTTAGTAAATACAGATCAAGCCCCACATCACTTAAAATAATGTTTGCTTGTGTTTATTTCAACATCATCTGAAGTTCACAATAATTGCAACACTATTTTTAAGCAAGTTGGATAGCTAAAAAGGAAACTCGTCTGGAAGGCAGTTAAAATATTCTGTCTGCATACAAAACATTTGTTGGAGATATACATGAAGCTTACTGGGCGAGTTCTTCTAAGCCCATGGGATGAATAATGAGTTACAAAATGGTTTGTCATTATGGATATGTTATTTCTGAATGACAAAATAGCAATCAAAAGTTTTGAAGATACCTTTCATTTCCTAAACCACATAACACTTGCTTCTTCCATTTTCAGGATATGCTAAGGACTATTATGACTTATTTGTACAGTGAGCTTGGATACAAGGCACCATGTTTTAACTCTAATTATTTTGGGAGAATACCAATACTCAGAATGGATTTTTTCAGAAGGCTGAGAAAGTAGTGAGACAGACATGTTTCATACACGAGTAAAAATACTAGCGCATATGAGTCAAGTTCATAAGTTCAAAGTCATACAATTTCATCTTGTAGGACAGTAAACTACATTGAATAGCAATATAGTCTCAAGCATCTTAAGCAGCATCCAATTAGGGAAAGCTGTCTTAAAAGCCATGGTTGGGTGTGCTAAGGCATGATGTTCTTGGAGTTTAGTATAGCAGGCAGTGTAATTTGTAACTATTGCTTATGGCTCAGCATACTATGTGAATTCAACTGCTGTAGTTTATTCAATTTGAAGTGATTGAAAGATCCATGGCTTTAATGTTTGAAGCCATGATGTCAACTTAGTAAACAAAGCTAAACAAAATTGAACAGAATAACCTTGTATTTGTACCATATGGGCAATCCCCAGGCAAATAATAGTCTTCAGAACCTAAGCAAAAAAGTACTTGGCTACTTTGTTTAAAACATAAGGTCTTCTATTCAAGCCACTGCAGTGTCCACTTACTTTCTTATTGGTGAATTCACCGTACACTTTATGTTTGAGTCATCATGCTTTACTACATCCTGTGCTTTCTGATTAAGATCACTACTCTGTAGGTGGCTCTTTTCTCTTAGCTTCAGCAAAATGATTTCCTGTGTAGATCATAGGTAGAGCAAAAGCAAATGTAATCCCACAGCACAGCTAGTTTTTTTTCCAATGCCCCATTATTATTTTTTTAAATTAAACAAATTCTTACTATTCTGGTTCTTGAAATACCAGTTCTATTACCTAGACTCGGGTAGCATGCTAGCAGTGCATAAATGTTTACCCAGAAAACAGCTCCACTGATTCAAACAGGATTAATTGCCCAGTAGTCTCGAACTGCTCATACTCACCTTCCATGTGTCGTTGCTTTCAAAATTCATCTCACACATGCCCAATAGGGTTTTATATGTGAAATATGTAAACCTGCGCTTGGTCAAGTTCTCTTCATGGGTTAAGTTTCCAATGATTTTTGAGAGAATTAAATACAGTACAAGTGTACTACAGTGTAAAAAATGGTAAGGGATCTGGAGCTTATCAAATGTTGAATTTTCCCGATATCCCTACTGACCACCAGAGCAGACATCACGCAACATCAGAAAGTTCATGGCTTCTTATACATGGATTCAATTGCTGCATGGAACCAATTTTTTAGAAGTAAAATTGCAATTCGTAACTTACATCAAACCATAAAGATCAGGTACTTGGGGAAACAGCTTAATAGAAGTATCAAGCAAAGCCAACAGCTTCAATATAATTATGGAAGATTGAGCAATGCCATTTAATTCAATGTCACGTTGAAAATGTGACTGTCATTATTGATACCTTAGTGCAATGATAGCAACCGTAGCCTTCTTTGAATACTAAAAATACAAATCATGCTTTCTTTCATTCAACAGAACTCTTAGCTGATTTAAAGGCCACACACAATACTCACCTTTGGATCCAATAATCCACTATCAGTGGTGAAAAATCCTGAAAATGTTAACATCTGAGGGAAAATGCTAGAATCTTTTTGTTCTTAACCTGGGTGGTTCCTTCCAGTGCTCAAATATATTTTTATCTATGCTCAATTTCTAATAAATGCAGCATACAAATGAGCTGTACTAATAAAACAGTGAGATTAGATTTGGACTTTGGAACTTCAGATCCACCCGCACTAAGGTGTGCTTTTCTAGAGAACAATAAGAGCATTAAAAAAAAAGCTTGGTCCTAGTCTCAAACTGATGTAAGAACGCCAGGATTCCTCCATGACAGCATTTAATTCCGTTAGCACAGGTACTTATGCTTCTTCGTTAGGTAATATTGTCCAAAAGAACAGATAGCATAGCAAAGTAATCCAGGTTTTAAAACATTTTATTTGCATATTAAAAAAATTGTGCATTCCAATAATTAAAATTATTTGAACAAAAAAATGGCACTCGATTAAAATGCATTTTACAGCTCGCAGGACCCTGGTACAGCTTTGCGTATATTCATGTGTTATTAGATTACTGTAGTCCCTCTTAGAATCTTCTTTCAAGAAACATGCAAGCTTTTGTGCCACCGGACCAGAAGCTGGACAGGCAGATGGAAAGGAAGGTGCCTTCGTTCAGCATCAGTAGTTCGCTCTGTTCTTTTTTTGGGGGGGGATGTGAAAGGGGCAGTACAGTCATTTTAAATTTATCCAACTCTTTGCATCTTACAAAGTTAAAACAGCTAAAAGAAGTAAAATAAGAAGGCAATGCTTGTGGAATGTACAGTGCATAATTTGGAAGGGCCCATTTCATTACGATTCACCCGCTTGCTTCTCCTGTTCAATTGCTACAAAATGAAAAGAGAGGATGGGTGGGGAAGAAAAAAAAATTAAATGGCAATTGCATAATTAGTATTCAAAATGCAAATTTTAAAATGCCAAATGTGTTAAAATTTGTAATTTACTGCAAAAGTTGCATTTAACTTCATACATACATATTTATGAACAGAAATACATACTACTTTGTTAATGAAATTCCCAGTAACATTAAGAAGTTGGTAAGAAAAGGCGTATGTGTAAAGATGGTCTGACTTCTTTGTCTCTGTGGCCCACGCCCTCTTTTCTAAGATTTCACTTACTTTCTTTTGAAGGCAGTGGGTTTTTCTCTTGCGTTTCTGTCTTCTTCAACTTAGACTTGTCAAATTTCTCAATTTCAGCCATATCTGGTTTGTCAGACATTTTTATTGATTGATCTGTGAACAAAAGGACAAAAAAAAAGAGGTTATACTACACCCCTCCTTCAGAGAGTTCCTTTATTTCCTACCAGCTTTCAGCTTCAGCATATTGTTTTAATGGTGCATAATAGCCCTTTTAAAAAAATCCTACTCCATACTCTTCACCATGTATTCAGAATCACATTCATCTATCTGATGTGCCTAGGAGGGGGGGGGGAAATCTAAGGATCGCTGCATGCCCACATGGCAGGACTTCTGACGAAGCAGTTGGGGGAGGGGGAAGTGATGCATTAGATTAAAAAATAAATAAAAATCGTGTTAGAAAAAGAAATTAATCTGCTTTCTCCCCTTAAATAACTAAACCTCATCGCTGACGGAGGGCGTGGCCGGATAGCAATCTCTTTCTTAGTCAGCCTGGACATGTGCAGCCTTTAGAAATAATGGAAGAAAGGCGAATTTCTTGCGAGGACGTCTAAGCGAGCTCGATGCGAGTAACCAAGTCCAGACGGAGCTCTCGGGCGATGCTAAAGCACATCCTCCATCTTGGGCGTCTGGCTCCCTAGTTCAGTCGGCGGGCGCCTTGCCTTCTTCACAAAGAGAAGTCCCAACCACCGCCCTTTTTCTCGCTGCCGCACTTCCTCCAGCTCAGCGCCCTCGGCTCCTCAAGACTCCCTATAGGAGCTAGACAAAGACCAGCCCTTCCCACCAAACGGGCGCCCGGCCGATAAGGCGCATCTACTGCCACAGTCCCCAATTAACCGATCACACCCAAAGGCCAAGCATTCTGCCGTCTCCCGGAGGCTCCCCGCGCCCGCGATCGCCCCACGGCATTGCACGGCGAGCGCGCGAGGCGGCTGCATATCTTCCCCCACTCCACATTTCCCTCCCCGAGCACGTCCCAGAGGAACAGCAACGAGGTTCAGAATGTCTTTCCGTGGGGAAACCTCTTCCCGCCATTGTACTGCGCCACGGTCACCCCCCTTTTAAGCCCCGAGCTGTTCCACGATGGAGGAATCGTGGAAGAAGTGCTCCACGTACCCGTTCGACAAAGCAGCGATCCGTCCCCTCTGAAATCAAAGCTAGCTCGGACCCCACCCCAATCATTTTAACCCGGGCAGAAAAGAAAAGTGCAAAACGGAAACACGCAACGAAAAGCCCCCACGAGAGATCTTAAAACTTGTACCCTCACCAGTGAGACTCTCCCAACAGATGCAGCCCGAAACCTTCCCGCAGCCGCTCTGAACTGTAATATAAAAGAGCGTCTCACTGCGTGCCCAGTTATAGCTCCGCTTTTATGCAAATTGCAGTGATGTCACCCCGAATCTGCTTAACTCTTTCACCGCCGTTGCAGAGCTCGACTTCCCCTTAAAAAAACCATTAAGACAATGTTCAAGCATGAAACGGAAAACCCCTCCCTCCAATTAAACCGGTCTTGGCCTCGCCATAGAATGAACCATTTGCCCCGGTTTCTCTTCTCCTGAAACGAGAAATGTTACCAGCGCTCGATTTCCCCTCCCTCCCCAAAAAACACCGCTATTTCTAGCTAAAGAGGAGGGGGCGAACTTTCCTTAACACGCAGCTTTTATCCCCGGGCTGAAAAATGATTTCGCCATCGGGCTGCAAGATCAATACCGTAATGCGTGTAGGAGGCCTACCTTGGTGCCAAAGCCTCAAATTTGCAACGCCGTTTTATTTTCTCCCGTTATCCTCTATCCCTTCAGCCAGAAATGCTCGTTGGAGGGAGGGTTGTCCCCGTGCAGCTTTGGAATTTAGTGGGATTGCTGGGGATTCCTAAAGCGCCAACAATGGCTGCTGACGGAGGGGCGCGCGTAGTAGGCAACGCCTAAAGTCAGTCCTGCATATAACAACAATCGATGGCTATTTCATAAACTGGTTAGCGAGTTCTAAACCCCAGAGAGTGTTTTTTTTTTAAATTTTATTTTATGTACACCAAATATGAGTGAGAAAGCAAACGTACCCTGTATCCTCCCTCCGGTTACCTTTACCGTAAGATGTTTCGGAGCTTAACTCAGATCTTCCTTGAGGACAAAGAATTCAGGATTATGAGCTAATTGGGAGTGCAAGTATGGCACGAAGGTAACCAGACGAAATGATTATTAATTCTCAACAAATTAACATTTGCAGGAAGTTGTGCGTCAGAATTGTGATAGAATGCACTCCTACGAGAAACAGCTTGTATAAGTGGCGTAATCGTGATTTTTCTATGGCTGTTTCCACGAGGGATTCTGTTGCTCAAATGATTGCATATCTTGATATTTTGGGGGGTCCATCTCTGCTGTTATTGAGCAATACTTTCTGCTTAATCAGGTCATGCAGATTTCTTCTTACTAGCGTCCCCTCGTCCCCATTTCATTCAGAGCAAGAAGGGGATTCTAGCTGGCCTCCTGGTTTTGCAATGTCTTCTGCAGCTCCCGGAAATCTCACGCGCCCTGCTTTCTTCGAGGTTCAGCAGAGACAATGGCTCTAGTGTTAGGAGCGTCTCATTCCCCTCAGCGACCCTCCCCCCCCTTTGTTATAAACCTTGCATTCTTGCATGCTGTCTGAAGGAGCTCTCTTCAAGAGTTTAAGGAAGGATTTTGAAAGAGGCATTGCTTAGGTGAGCGAGGGCTAGAAATATTTGAGGTTTACTCAAGAATTCCAAGGTGACACATCTGAGAGATTAAATGTTTGTTATGAGAGTCATAAAGTCTGGAGAATATTGAGACAGACTTTAGAAAAATATGGAGGAGAAAGAAAGGAAGAAAATACAATTAAAACATGCTTTCATTGGCTGGATTGTTAATCAGAAACAGAAGAAGCAACATCTACAAAATATAAAAATACATTTTATATGAATTTTCTTTGAGCATCTTTCACGGCTCCCAGAATATTTGTTTTTTATTTATCAGCTTATACATTCATGGCAGGGATTTTTAAAAAACTCAGATTGTACCAAATCCTAATTTATGGCAACAAAAGCAGGCTAACCATAGAAGTGCCTTCTGCAGATTTTTTGGCATGCCAATAGGGAACTCAAACCTGTTCCTCTCCTAACAAACCACAGCATTTCCTGTTCTGCTGATAGACAAGTGAAATGTGGGTATATGAGCTTATTCATTGTAATTATGTGAGTGAGTGGGGGTGCTGGTGTCATTTAAAAGATGTATGTAGGTAAATATCATACGAACATATATAGGTAGAACTGCTAACTGGAAGAACATAATCAGTTGTAACCAATAGGCATGCAGAAACATCTGGATTCACTTACGCATATGATCATGTAGGCCTAGAAAAGATTTTTGCTTGAAATCCCGAAGAAATGCAGCCAAATAGTACTAGGACGGGTAACTTACAACTAAATGGATCTAGTTGGTCTAAGGCAGTTTTTTTATGCTATTCAGAATGGAAATAACCTGCAAGATCCTGAATGATTGCCATTTTCTATTAATCTTCAAGTTTTATCAATCTTTAATTCTTCAAAGACATTGGCAGAACCTATGGTCCTCTGCGTATGAAGCAATACTGTATGTTATAATACTGTTGTGTTGAGATGACTTATCCGGGCTTCATTTGACCATGTTTGCACAATACACAGCCAGCTTCATATGTCTGGGGACCAGTGGCTCTTTTCAGTTCATCTGTCACAGAGCTTTTGCCCCATCTCTAGCTGGTGAGCTTTGAAATAATAGCAATAGCATTTAGACTTATATACCACTTTACAGTGCTTTACAGCCCTCTCTAAGAGTTTTACAGAGTCAGCATATTGCCCCCAACAATCCGGGTCCTCATTTTGTCCACGTTAGAAGGATGGAAGGCTGAGTCAACCTTGAGCTTGGTGAGATTTGAACTGCCAAATTGCAGTCAGTTGGCAATCAGCAGATTGTTGACCTACAAACAGCTTCACTTCCTCCATGAATACCTCTGCAAACAAACAACCCCAAAACCCATATGCTACCCACCACCAATCAACCACCTACAAGCATGGAAACTGGTCTTCCAAAATGGATGCAAAATACTTCAATGAATGATCACCGGTACCCATAAGGGTCTGGAAAATACCAACATATCGAGGAATTTTAAAAATGCATGCCTCAACTCCATTGGATAAGACGTGACAGACACCTTAGAATGCATGATCCACAGGAATACTAACAAAATACAAACCCAAAAATACAACTCATTACAAGAGAAACTCAATACCATCACCCTAAAACTACAAGATGACAAATCAAAACAATGGATCAAAAATCAATCCAGCCTGACGACAAAAAGACCATCCTCGCATGGCCTCATTTTCAACCACAATGACGCTGACCCCATTGAATTCCTAGCCAATTTCAAATCCATTCTAAAAATATACCACCTGGACCAAGAAACGCAAGAAGACATCAGACAAAGAATCATCGCCAATGTCCAACACAACAGACAAAGAAATACTCAGCCAAAAGTAGAGAGCACTAAAGACCCTGAAACAAGACGACAGCATCGTCATCTTACTGGCAGACAAAGGCAGACTGATGGTAGTAATGAACAAAACTAACTATATCAGCAAAACCAAAAACCATTTAAACAACACCAACATCTATCAAATAATCTGCAATGGTCCAACAAAGCAGCTAGAGAACAAAATAAAATATACCCTAATGATAATGGAAAAAGAAAAATAGCTAACACCACTAGACTAGACAGAAAGCATACAACACTAAGAAAAGTGAAGAGAAACGGCTGCTTGACATCTTTCTCCATAACAGCTATCTAAAAAACTTTGTATTCTGACACACAGTACCTAAACCACAACACAACACACAATCAGCCACCATGCACAAACTAAACCTACAATACACAAAAGGAGTGTTGGAAGTGACAGCCAGAATTCTCCAACCTCTAGGAATAGCAATAGCCCACAATCCCACAGCCACACACCACCAGGAATTATCCAGAATCAAAGATTATATACAAAAAGATGGGGAAAAAGGTAACTTACAAAATCAACTGTAGGAATTACAACCAATTCTATGTGGGACAAACATCACATCAATTAAAAACTAGGTTCTGTGAACACCTGCTGGCAGTCCAACGTCATGATCCCAAATCCTTAATCTCTACCAACTCTGACATCAAACAGCACCAGTTTGATTGGAGCAACACAAAAATCATTAGCCACGCTACCACCCACCATGCTCGTGAGTTCATCAAAGCCTGGCACTGCAAAAGCAATTACATCAACAAATACATCAACTTACAACCAACCTACAAACCCCTCATAATCGTAACCGCACAGCCAACCAGAGACAGCACCAACCCTCAACCAACCCATGCAAGACCCCACAACCAGCACTTCACCTTCCAATGACCTCACCTGATGTAACCTCTCCATCACAAGATACTCACTTGACACACCCACACTTCACTCATCACAAGACTCATCACCAGACCCTGACCTGATAGGCCCCCAACCTGACATGACTTCACCATCACAAGACCTACTGACCCTAACCCTTATAAATAGAAGAACACGGACACTGACATCCCCTAAATTCTGCTGAAGATGTTACTTAGCCTGGTAATGAAATGTTTGGAAATCAACCCACAAGCTTGGAGAATGAACCTTCACTCTCATGTTCTGTTGCTTCTGGAAAGCAATTGCTTGATTACACTGCCCAAAATGCTCAGCTGGAAGTTCAGGGAATAGTTCATTTGAGTATGCTAGGCTCAGAGGATATTGTTGTAGATATTTGTGTCACACCCAGAACAATCTATGGATTCCAAAAATGAATCAAAGGTCCATTGAAGAATAATAGTCTTAAATGCCTTTTAAAATATCAGAAAGATGGCACTTTGTCTATTTCCCAGAGCAGCTGTTTTACAATTAAGGTTAAAAAAAGGACCAGCTTCTGGTAGAATCTCTTAATTTCTCTTGAGAAGAAAGCCGTCTCTAGCTCAGGGGTCACCAAACTTTTGGACCTTGGGGACCACTAAATTCATAATTTTAAATCCCACGGACTACTAATATGATCTGCCTAATGACTGGGTGGGTGGGCATGGCTAGGTGGTCATGTGAATGGGTGGGTGTGTCCAACTCAATGTCACTCACATCAAGGGGCACCTTGCTGGCCTCTACTCGCCCCTCCCCTCCCACTCCTCACTTTCCCACCCGGGCTCCTTAGGCCCCCAACAGGAAGCAGTTGTTGGAGCTAAGCAGCCAGCATGAGAAAGAGTTGGCAAAACAGCTGGCTTAATTCAAATTGGATCTGACTGAGAAGGAGGCTCAGCAGAAGCACCTCATTGAGGACTACGAGCATAGGCTTTCCAAGCAGAGGGAAGACCTGCAGGAGAGCAATGCCAGTAACTGGCACCTGGAGGCTCAGCGGGCTGGTCAGCCAGTTCCAGGCCATGATGCAGTCTCACTGGAACAAGGCCCTCCGGTTCTTCGTCACCAGTGGCACTTCCCTCCAGCCTCCAGCCTTCACCCAAAGCCCCGCGCCAGGAGGCTGAAGCAGACCCCAAGTCAGAATTCCCACCCACCCCTCTGACCCACACAAAAAGACCCTGAAGGGGGAGATTCTCTGCAGCAACACAAATGTTCATTGCACATATCCAGCCCAGGGGCCGTAGTTTGAGGACCCCTAATTTAGTGCAATATAAAAAATGCAAATAATTTTTCTGCAGACCACCAAAATTTTCTCATGGACCACCAGTTGGTGACCACTGCCCTAGATGACTGGTCAGACATATGTAGAGCAAAACAATCCTAATGTTCTATAACACATTGCTGCAGTGTATATCGCAATGTTCCTCAGCTTTTAAGATGTGTGGACCAATTCCCAGAATTGCCCATCCAGCAGGCTTTCTAGGTCATGACAAACATTTCTGAACTGCGGCCAGAAACCTAATACCAGCCAGTGCTGCAGCCATAGAACAGGTGTATCTCTACAATACTTATATGGCATATCAAACAGTAGTATATGGTAGCTACTATTTGCATGACTAATGCATCTAGCTATACTGTAATTCTTAAATATATATTCATATTAACAAGTGCAGCTGAAACCATACAGAGCCACAGAGGTGTTTCCGTACCAAAACTGCCAAAGAAAATAGGTGTGTGTGTGTGAGTGGGGGAGTTGAGGTACATTTAATATATTTTATTATGGTTCACATATATGTGGATGTTATGTGAAGGTTTTTCTGCTCTTTCTGTAGTCCTGGCTCAGCTTCATATAGTCATATTTGCTTATTCCACATACTAAAAAAAGATTAAGCTACTTTCCCAAACTGCATAAGACTAATTTTAAAGTCCCCATTAGATTGTTGGCTCATTGAATTTATAAATAACTTAAAATAATAATATGCTACAATTTTGTATATTGTACAGCATCTGTCCTACTAAATAATGCTTTTATTAGGACTAATGCAAATGTTACTTTGTCCGGAATGCTAAGTGAAAACAATGTATCAGTAACATCAACAATAACATATTATTAATAAAAAGAGCCAGTTTAGTCTAGCAGTTGAGACACCAGTCTAGAAACTGGGAGAGTGTGAGTTCCAGTACCCACTTAAGCATGAGATCTGATTGGGTGACTTTGGGCCAATTACTCTTTGCCCAATTCATCTCACAGGATTGTTGATATAGGAAAAATAAGAGGAGAGTGTAATGTTAGGTATGTCCATTGCCTTGAATGATAAAAATAATAAAGGTGGGATTAAAAAAAAAAACCTTTACAAATGCATTTTGTCTGTCTCCAACTTGAGACTACCTTTGGGTTTTACAATGCTTCCTAATTATACCAGGTACAGGGAGATCCATGGGTATGATAAAAAGGGCACAATTACAAAAAAAACCAAAAGGGTGGGACTTGTATTATACCAACTTTTCACCATGTTGCCTATTTGTTACACTTGCGTGCGTGCGTGCGCGCGCACATACACACACTGACCAGGAGATTTAATCTTTGAATTCCTTTGCTGCTCTTGATTTGTGCAACAATCTTGCTCAATGAAGAATTCTGCAGAAGTAAGAAATTTGCACACTGTCGTTTTGATCACATAAGCATATTATCCAGCAATGGATTTTGGATTTTTGTCTCATGGGTTAAATGCATTATGATTGCTTTCTGTATTTATTTTTCTATGCCTTCAGGTTTTCTTGCATTTATTTAAGTTTAAAATGATTACAAATATGTGCTGTTTCCTTTTTTAATTGTGTCTTGCAAAAAATCTTAAAAACCACAGGCTTGCGCTTCTCACAAGAGGTGGGAGCCCTGCTAGAGAACAGGACTCTCCAATTCTCTTTTTTGCTTTACTTCCCACTTCTAGTAGTCAGTTTACATATTGAGAGAATAATGACAGTGTTTGAATTTTAGTCAAGCTTGTCACCCTTTATGGATGGTGGGATAGCAGGAAGTCAGTCAGTTCAATCATTAGAACTCTATTTATAGCTTTGAATTCTGAATGTTCCCGTGATAAAGATGTACAGCTAAACTTTGACTTACAACAGTTCATTTAGTGACCGTTCAGAGTTACAACAACACTGAAAAGTGACTTATGACCGTTTTTCACATGACTGTGGTAGCATCTCCAAGGTCATTTGATCAAAATTCAGATGCTTGGCAACTGATTTATATTTTTGACATTGCAGTGTTCTACGGTCACCTTTTGCAATCTCAGAAGCAACATCATTGGGAAAGCCAGATTCACTTAACAACTGTGTAATCAATTTAATAACTGCAGTGATTTACTTAAAACTGTGGCAAGGAAGGTCGTAACATGGAGCAAAACTCACTTAACAATTAAGAAATTTTGGGCTCAATTGTGGTCATAAGTCAAAAACTACCTGTATTTCATTTTCTCTGAAGTATATTTTTCTCTGCAGTTCTAATTTTGTAATAGTGGTTTTATTATTAATTTTATTGTATGGAATTTTGACTAGCCAGCTTGATAAAAATATTATGATCTCTGTTATAGTATTTATCTAATACACCTTTCTGAATTTTAGTTGAAAATATTAAGGTTGAGATAGATACTCACTAATTATCCAAATAAATAAACCAATGACAATGAGGTACTTTGTGATCAACGTAGATAGATTTTCTTCATGATGATCTGTCCCTAACATGTTCTTTTAGGTCTTCCAATTGTACATTCATCACCACTGTAACTGAGTCCATCTATCTTGCTGCTGGTCATCCCATTCTCTTTCCTTACACTTTTCCCAGCATTAGAACCTTTTCAAAGAGCTGAATTTTGCATAATAGGGTCTGGAATAGAACAATTTGAACTCATAAGTTTAAGCTATCTTGATTAAGTAAGTCATACTGGTAGTTAAATATTAATTGCAGTTTAGGCTTTTGTCATAATTCTCAATTGGGATTAATCCAAAATTAAAAGTTACAGTCTCCTTCTAATGGCCTTTCAAAGCTTAACCTAAGCTTATTTCATACTAATAAATTTATTGTTTGTATCTGAATGCAACTAAAATGTTAGCAGTCTAAAGTTGACTGAAGTTGGGATGCCAAAGCACTATGGAGTTTCATCTGGATTTGCTGAGACAAAATAGTAGACTCCAGCAAGCAATAATTTAGCTCTTATAAAATGAATTAAATACGATTGTATTTTGTAATTAAATATGGATCATATTTTATTATGATATCGGTACATGAATTAGTGGTTGATAGTCTATATCAGGGGTCGGCAACCTGCGGCTCTGGAGCCGCATGCGGCTCTTTGGGCCCTCTGCTGTGGCTCCCTGTCCCATCTGGCTGGCCCCGCCCCTCGCC
>JANHFT010008939.1:7060-17750 GCA_032467955.1 Pseudoxenodon macrops
CCACCCACCCACCCCCAAGCCTATACCTCTAACAGAATTCGGCAGGTCTACCCTGAGTGGTGACTGAAATAGGGATCATGTCATCTGAGGCTAATTCCCCCTAAAGCACCAGGACCAATGGGAAGGGCACCAATGGCCCGCCTCCCTCCGAGCATGATAGAGTCTCTACCAATCATAGCTAGCGCTCTAGCACTATTGAAAAGGATGAAAGGTGCAGAAATAGGGTGCTTGAGAATGTGTGTGCCAAAGCACAAGGAGGGGGTGACGCCACTGACCATTGTACCATGGTCAGGCAAGACAACTGGCCCAGGCAGCCTAGTGTTTCATTGGGGGAGGGGCGGAGGACCAACTAGCCATGGCAGCAGAGAGCTTTAACCCAGGCCAGGCTGATCTCTGGGGTTTACCCTCACCATTTCCACTCCCTGAGGAGATACCCATGTCCTTGGGTCCCAAGCCTCGACCTACCCCAGAGGTGACTTTCACCCTGACGACCACTGGCCTTAGACCCAAAGCAGGGGTTGATGTGTCAGTCATGATAGCAGCTGCGGTGGAGAAGGAAATAACTGCAGGCATTCGCCGTTACCACCACGCCCCTTCCCTGATATCAGAGGGTTCCTCTCGTGGGGATGTGGACCTCAGTCCATTAAGAAGGGAACCATCACCTGACATACAGGGGACGGATTTCCCCTGCACCTCCAGAGCGAGCCACACATCAGACGATGACGGAAAGGAGGACCTAGACCTGTCAGAAGACAAAGGTATGGTCCCGGATCAACCTGTGTTTATGGGTCTCTTCCAACCAAGTCTCTTTAAATCTTTGTTATTCAAGGCCAAGAACTCCGTCTCCCTTGGCCTTGACAATAAGGAGTCCCCGGAGGACACAGCTACTGCCATAGATCCACTGTTCAGGGAGCCTACCACTGAGACTGAAGTTGTCCCTGTGCCACGAATCTTTGTGGATACAGTGCTCCAGCAATGGGCTAGCCCGGGCACCAGCCCAATTCCATCCGTCAATGACAAACGATTTTTCAATGTGGCCACATCGCTCACTGAAGTTCTCCAGCCTCCCTCAGTGGATGCCCTGATAACAGCGCTGTATCGTCTGACAGCGGTGCTGGGAGACACGGACGAGATGCTGAGACTGGAGGACAGGTGGACCGAACAATCCCTGCAAAAATCATACAGAGGCTGCAGCGTGGGTGGTCAAAGCTTCCACTACTGCTTCGTTTTTCACACGCACTTCTCTTGTCTGGCTGCGCCAATTGCAGAAGCGTATCCCACCATCAGATACTCGGGCACACCAGAACATAAATAAGCTTCTGGCAGCGGCCCAATTCATGGCCAACACAACTCTGCAAGCTGCCCGATTTGCTTCTAAATCAATAGCATCCTCCATCATAGCATATCGCATGATATGGCTCTGTAAATGGCAGGCAGACACCTGCCACAAATGGCACCTGGCCTCCACCCCCTTCAAGGGGAAACACCTTTTTTGGGAGGCGCTGGATCCTATCCTGGTGGAGTCCAGAGACAAAAAGAAGTTTCTCCCTGGGATGACTAGGAAAAGCAGTTTCCGTGCCTTGCCTTACTACCGCAGGTCTAGACAATATGATGCTGGTGCGGGATCTCCCAGGCCTCAAGGTCAGTTTACCTATACGGAAAATCAATCACCTGATAGGCTTACCAGGGGAAGACAGTCAAGTGGTCCTTTCATGGGGGAGGGAGCCATCCCTTTCATCGCTCCAAGTAGTCATGAGTCCAACCCTCCCATTGGTGGTCGACTGAGCCTCTTCGCCAACCGATGAGAGAATATAACTTCGGACTCCTGAGTCAGGGAGACCATCTCACTTGGGCTCTCCCTAGAGTTCCTCTCTCTCCCCCCAAGGTTTTTCATTCACTGCCCGGTTTCCAAACAACGGTCCAAGAGATCCCTGATGAATGTGGCCATCAAACATCTGCTGGATATTCATGCCATCTAGCAGGTCCCAGCGGATCAAATCGGGCATGGGTTCTACTCTGATTGTTCCATGTGCATGCATGCCAGAAACTGGTAGACTAGCTTGGTGGTGCGCATGCATGCTCCGGAAACCAGAAGTTCATTTTCTGGCATGTGCATGCCTCTGGGCAGCTCCTCTTCCAAGTTGTGGCCCAGACGAGCACGCATGCAAGCTCCCTTTTCGTCAATTGGTGCTGAAAATGTTTGCCATCACTGGGCTATAGCATGTTGTCCTTCCTGTCCTCTCTGTCTCTGAACTCGAAGTTCATGTTCATTGCGTTGATGACCTACCTAGCCAGAGTGCGAAAAATGCAACTTGTAATTACAGCTTCTGTTACATGTCATCTAGATCAACAGTCATTATTAATCTTTATTAGTTATTAATCACTAACAGTAATTCAGAACTAAAGAGTTGAACATATTTGAACTGGCAATATCAAAATACACGTCGTTATTTTCCATATAATTTAGGAAACACATTACAGAAAATAATAGAAATATCACTTAAAAATAATTTAAATTACTATAGCCTCACTTTATTAATGATTCCATAAGCAACATAAAAGGCACTGTTTAGGTTGTTTGATAACAACCTTGCTTCCAGGTTGGGAGGAATTTTATTTTATTTATTTTATTTTGTCAAGCATGTATAAAATAGCAGATATAAGTATAAACATGATTATTAATTCATGAAATGGATACAAATAAATGGGAACATTAGGACACAGAAGTTAGGCACGATGGTGCACTTATGCACACCCCTTACAGCCCTCTTAGAAATGGGGTGAGGTCGACAGTAGACAGTCTAAGATTAAAATTGTGGGGGGTTGGGGAAGTAACCATAGAGTCAGGTAGTGCATTCCATGCATTGACCACTCCGTTGCTGAAGTTGTATTTTCTACAGTCGAGTTTGGAGCTGTTTACCTTATGTTTGTATCTATTGTGTACTCATGTATTGTTGTGGTTGAAGTTGAAGTAGTCATTGACGGGTAGGACATTGTAGCAGATTATTTTATGTACTATGCTTAGGTTGGATTGAAAACGGCGAAGTTCTAAATTGTCTAAACCCAAAATTTCAAGCCTAGTGGCATAAGGTATTCTGTTGCAAGCAGAGGAGTGGAGGACTCTTCTCATGAAATATCTCTGGACTCACTTGATTGTATTAATGTCTGATATGCAGTACGAGTTCCAGACTAATGAGCTGTATTCGAGAATTGGTCTAGCAAATGTTTTGTATGCTTTAGTTAGCATTACAATATTACCAGAGAAGAAGCTTCACAAGAAAGGGTTAACAACTCTTAATGCCTTTTTGGCAATGTTGTTACAGTGGACTCTGGCACTTAGATCATTAGAGATTAGTACTCCAAGGTCCTTGACAGAGTGAGGGTCGTCTACGAGGTTGTATCCGCGCAGCTTGTATTTTGTGTTCTGATTTTTCTTGCCAATATGTAAGACAGAGCATTTGTTGGTTGAGATTTGGAGTTGCCAATTGTTTGACCATTCTGTCACATAGTCAAGGTCTTTTTGAAGGGTAGCAGCATTGTGGGTGGTGTTGAATAGTTTTACATCATCAGCGAAGAGAACAGTTGCTTATAATATGATTGCAAAGATCATTTATGTTGTTGTCTGTTTGACAGAAATGCAACTATCCAATTATGTAGGGATCCAGAAATGCCATAATATTTTAGTTTTAGAAGTAGTTTGTCATGTACCACTGAATCAATGTCTTTACAGAAGTCTATGTGAATTGTGTCTATTGCTTTGTCCTGGTCAAGTTGTGTTGTCCATATATTTTTGCAGTTGCAGATTAGAAGACAATTTTTTCTGAAGCCAAATTGTTTGGTAGAGAGTAGGTTGTTTGTTTCTAAGTGGATGGTAATGGATTGGCTTATGATTGATTCCATGACTTTGCAGGTAAGGCAAGGATCCCACAGTTCAACTCCTGAGCTTCAAATATTCTCTTCTATTGGAGCTCAAATATGAACTCAACAAGAGAAAGCACAAAGAATGTAGTATCCACAACAAACGTTTTGAGGCAGCAGATGAGCAGCAGATGAGCAGATGAAGATACCCAGCCCACTTCTTTTTAGTGTCAATTCTGCAGATAGAAAAGGAAGACAATGACACCAGCAGATCAGTGTTGCCTATCCACAGAGCTTATTACTTGATTGAATGCTCATTTCTGAATGGAAGGGTAGATGTCCATGGTTGATTGTAATTTTCCTGAGTTCATTACAGCTTTGGCAGATGCCACATGGTGTGCACAATAGCCAGGAAAATTCAAGAGCAGATTATTTAATTATTGTTACCTAATTAAAATGTTATGTACTTGCTGCATTGTGATAAGCAGAGGGGGAAAAGATGCACCAATTGTAGCATTAAGGGAATAAACAGAGACAGAATATATGACTGCTTATATTACACAAAATTTCCTTACTTATAACATAGGGTTATTGAAATGATCTAGAGGCTTCTGAGCAACAAGCAAATTTTGAGGGGGGGAAAACTTTAAATACGAAAGGTGCCAAAATCAGGAAAATAATTCCATGCACAAGGTCTGCAAGGGAACATGGGATGTATCCTTTCAATTAGGATATGACAGTTGTAGTGACAGTTGTGATGCAGAAAGAGCTAGGGAGTCAGAAAAGAATGCAACATGATAAAGACAGGCCAATTTTGATTTGTTTATTCCTAATCATTTTTTTTAAAATCTCTGTTCTACGAGCTCTAAAGAATGTACCACAGATCTCAGTGAATGATACCCATCAAGAATAAAATAAATATGTTACTGAGCGTTTGACATAAACCATTTAATCACTGCAAACATAGATGATTTTCCATTCTTTACCTCAATCAGGTGGTTTGTCAGGTTGTTTTCCATTTATGTGAACTATGTCCTTATTACATTTTATTACATTTAAAGAAGCTGGCATGAGCTGTTTTATTAATACATAGATGAGGAAATTGAAATTCTTTGTGTGAGAATAGATTCGTAGACAGTGGGGGTGTTTGGGATTTTCTAGTGGTCAGTTCCAGCCTACTCTTGGATTACATTGAATTTCATTATACAGTACCAATTAAGAATTAGAGTTGGAATATGAATTATCTTGGTGGGATAATTTATGCTTGGAAAAGGACAGTGCACTTTCAGTGATTGTCGGTATCATAATCATACATTAGTGTTGATTCCATTTTTACTAATATGGTGGATGACTAAAGAAGGAAGGGTTTCTTTTGTTAAAAGGACATTTTTTTAGTTTCCCAACATGATTGGATTGATTTGACTCTGCTAATAGTAATGAAGTAAATTAATTTAAATCTGACTACAAGCTTTGTGTCCTGTGTTAGTGTAAGTCTATTAAATCTTTAGTATATTAAGCCCTTGAAATCAATGAAATGTATATAGATTTAACTTTGCCTAGATTGTATCAAATATAGTAATTTTCATGGAATGGCAAATCATTTTTCATGAAGCCTTATTGTTTGTGGCATCCTTAAATCAAACTAGGTGCAAGTATCCATGGTTTATGAGCATTTGTTTAATGACTATTCAAAGTTATGATGGCACTGAAAAAAATAACTTACAATATCCTCCTCCCGTCCTATTCATGGTTGGATGCACCATGTCTAGATTGAAAGGATTAGCTGATGATATCACCATTACCTAGGACATACCAGTGGGGGCTCCTTTCAAGGAGCTGGAGCAAATGATGGGAGCTCACTCCTCTATGCAACAGCACTCAGGTCTTGAACACAAGCTCACTAACGTCCAATCCAGTGTCCTAACCATCAACTACCACACTCCATAATTACTTACAATTGATTCTCATAGTTACAACCATTGCAGCATCCTCACAGTCACATAATCATAATTCAGGAGCATAGCAGACAGCATATGTTTACATTCATTGCAACATCCTGAGGTAATATGGTTTTCTGTACTGGAAATTTTTAATTTGGAAATCAACCAGAGTCACCATGTGTGATTTGGGTAGCCATATACATTTGTTTAATAAATATATAATACATAAATCTCCACTTGTGACCTTCCCAGGGGGCTTCTGACAAGCAGAGTCAATGCGGGAAGCCTGAATGACTGTATGACTCACTTAACAATCATTTGATTCGTTTAATGATGGTAGCAAAAAGGTCATAAAATTGGACAAAACTCACTTAACAACCACTTTGCTTAGCAACAGACATTCCAGTCCCAGTTGTGGTTTTCGGCCATTTTTCATCCTCCAGATGCTTCAGGATGCTCTCTGAAGCCTCTGGAGGGTAAAAAAACGGCCCAAAAAGCAAGCCGGAAGTCCGTTTCCGAACTTCCGGTTTGCCCATAGGGTCATTTTTAGCCTTCAGGGAGCTTACCTGAAGCCTCTGGAGGGTGAAAAACAGTTCAACGGGCAAAATGGAAGTCCCGTTGGGCCGTTTTTCACCCTCTGGAGGGCGAAAAATGGCCCAATGGGAGGGGCATGCGCATGCACAGTGCAGTGTGCAGGGGGGGGTTGTGGGCTGGCACATATCTGCCATTTTTGGCACGCAAGAAGAAAAGGGTTAGCCATCACTGCAATAAGGCATTTGCCTGAGCCACATTTTAGCAACATATAAACAAAGCCATAGTTTCATGCTGAAAAATGTTTGTTTATAAAATCGCTACCTACATTTAAACATTGAAATAGGTACTTTTAAAAATGCAGGTAATTGAATAATCCAAGTGGGGGATTTATTTTCTTTGAAAAACAGCTGTAGTTGTGTCATATATTTATCAGTCCATTTATCATGTAGTAAAGTCACAGGAAGTGGAGTCAAATTTCTCTTATCTATGTAGAAGCTCTATGGTAAATCGAATGAAGTTCTTTGGAGTATTGCTATAGTGCTCAGTGTGGTGTGATTTTCAGGAAAAATAGCCATGCAATGGTCAGAGTGAATTACATTCATTATATATATATCAGCAAGCAAACCTGTTTCTGTTTTGCTTTAGTAATTATTATAGTTAGTAGAAGCATGGAGTGGTAGTATCTCACCCTAAAATAGTATAACAATCACATCACATGCTTAACTTCCGATCTGGTATTCAGTCCCAAATTGGAATTACTTGTGCTGCATATCAAACATAGAGGGACAAGCTTCAGAAGAATCTAATTTATTCCTAACTATTCTCCCAATAACCAATGAAGTTCTTTCCTAAGGATAGTTTGTATCATGAAAAAAAAATCATTTACAAAGCATGGGCATGCTTTACACTTAAAGCATAAAGAGAAATCTCTGTTAGATGTCTTGATTAAAAAACACAGCAAACATACACATGCAATAGACACAGCAGTGCTTAGCAAAAGGTAGATAAAACTTTTTGTCTCCATATTTAGTATAAATACAAATAAGTATAGAATATTTAATAGAAATCTCCTTTCACAATGCAGCTGTTTGCTTTGCTTCAGAAATATAATAGCTGAGAGATCCAATAGATTGTGCGAACAATTTTAATTGGTTTCCATGGCCGAGGGTAGACTTGAACGCCAGGGTGCCCATCCTAATCCAATACTGATGCAACTTCACATATGTGTATGGTTTTGGCTTCTACATGTGCTACATGAATTCATTACAGTTTGAAAATCATGATTTATGTCTTAGAGCAAGGATCAATCAAATAATTTGTGGTGTATACCTGGATAGTGGACTAAAAAACCTACTAAGCTATTGATTTATCTTGAGAAGGTTTTCACGTTTTATGATGTATGAAACCTAGAGACACTAGTTGAGATGGGTGGCTATAGAAATCAAATAAATAAATAAATTTGGGTTATTATTCAAAACAAAATCTAAAGTTAATGACAGAAATGATTTTTTTTGAGGTACACTTTTAAAAGAATAGTCTAAATAAAAACTTAATTGAACAAATTTATTTTAAGCAATTAAAATGAGTTAAAGAAATGTTAAAATTAAACATGGAAAGATTGTGTAAAATATATAGATTAGTTTCTTTCGAAATAACTTCAAACTATGAGGATTGTTACATAGCATTTTGAATGACTTTTCTTTTATAACATACAAAGATACAAATAAAGATTTAGAAGACATGTTGATCTGTTTCCTACTGGGATGGGCACTTTCAAATGACATGGTCAATTTTGTCATAACTCAGAATCACATCTTTTCTTAACGAAGCATAAGAGTTACTTTTCCAGGGTAGTAAACAAGACTCATGATATGTGACATAGACAGGCAAGACTAATAGTTACTTCAGCATTCTTAATAAGACTTAATAAATTATAGTTTGTTATATTATAACGTTAATTATTTAGAGAAAATAACTATCAAAATTTCATGCCTATTTTTTGTTGCATGTTTTTCCTCCTCAGGTATCCATTAGCTTTTTATAACATCTTTTGTATTACATTTATGACAATTCATCACTGCCTCTACTGGTATCCAATAAATGACATAAAACTATGAAAGCAGGAAAGAAGATACTCATAAAACATTGAGCAGTTGTATGAAATGTAATTGGTGTAATAAAATCCAAAGAAACTTTTTAACATAATGGGTGACTTTAATATTAAGTCAAATAATTTTAAGTCAATATTATTTGAGACAGTTACTTAACTTTTCTGCAAAGTGACAACAAAAGGGAAGTAATATAGTGCATTTGTCGCCAACTTTCCCAACCCTACAGTGGCATTAGAATTGTGATTTTCAATCAATTATGGCTTGGCTTCAACAGGTTTCCTGCATATTCTTACTAGACATATTTAGATGCATATTTGTTGATGGACCATGACCCCTCAAACACACACCCCTCAAAAAACAAACCTATTAATCATTCATCAATTTTGAGATATATACATGTGGGATGCTACAGAATTTTGTCCCAGAGTTAGTGTAGTATAATATCGTATGAAACAACAATGCCATGTTTTCCTTAATCATGTCTAATTTTAGGCACTATAGGTTAAAGTTATCAAGAAACTGGCATATGTGCATAGGAAAAACAATACGAGAGTCCAGGTCATAGGGGAGATACTGTGTAATGCTGAAGGACTGGAAAGTTAAATGTATGCTTAATAAATTTGTTTTATATAAGCGAATGGGTTCGAAATACAAAAAAAACACAACCATAACTATTAAGATGAAGATTAGAGGCATCAGCAGCTTCTTTTGGCACTTAAAAGTTTACACCCATGGGATTATGTTTTTTTTAAATACTTTTTTCATGAAAATAAATAAAGCTTGCATCCCAGCCTTCTGTAACATTTATTCATAGAATGCCTCTGAGCCCCAGAGAAGCGCTAGATACATTTAGTGGAATAGAGATGAAGAAAAGGTTTCAGGGAGTTATCTCAATAATTGATCTTCAGGAAAATTGATATTTTATAATTTGATACACTTTCAGCATAGGCATTTTGTGACAATGTTTATGACATAGCCTCAGGATTCCTGATGTGTTTACTGGCCAAGAATAGATGAACAGAGTGGAATTACCTTCATGGGAGATTTTAAGCATGCTGTAACAGTAAATTTTCTCTGTAAGCAGGTGTATGAGCCAAATTAATTTGAAATCTATTCCAAATCAAAATTGTAAATTATCTCCCCCAAAAACTAATACAGCTTTGGACTGCATCTGATAGCTCTGGAACAGCGTTCTGCCCTCCAGAAATGTTGGATTATAATTCCCATATTTCTCAGCCAAAATATGCTTAGGGATGGAATTCTGGGACTTGCAGTCTAGCATTTCTGGAACGTGCAGAATCAGATTTCTGAAGGCTGCTCTGAAGCTATATGGATGGGCAAAGATTCCACATACCTCATTTTTCAAAACCAGATACATTCGTCTTATTCATCTCTGCTGAAGTGGATTTAGAACTGCTAAAACCTAAAATCTATTCCAGTCGGACATAGTTAAAAACCTAAAATCTATTCCAGTAGGACATAGTTAGGGTAATCAGTTTGCAGTTAACAAGCGTTCTGTAGTCTTTTTATTTTGAGTTTTAATTAACTTTGAAGGACAATTATCCGCCCAAAATGCCGTTACGAAACATTAAGAGTTATATCGCAAAGAGAACTCAAAGAAAGGGAAGGAAGGAAAAAGAAGGGGAGCGATCTTTTTCAAAATAGCTCCATGCCGTTTCAAGCCAACACACACAGTTGTTGCTACTAAAGCGAAATTGTGTGTGTGTGTGTGTGTGTGTGCGGGCGCGCGCCTGCCGGAGGAAACAGCCGCTACTAGGGTCGCCGAAGCTGCTGAATAGCGAAGTCTGAATGTCACTATTAATAGTACTGCTCCACTCTTTCCGTCACGTGAAAAGAAGCAGGGAGAAAAGTATGAGTGGGAGGAGGAGGGGCGGGGGCTGCCGCTGCTTGTGCATTCTCCTCCTCTTCGAAGTCACATGCTTGCAATGCCCAGAGACGACGAAGAAAGCTTGCGCTTTTTTTCTTCTTCACCCCGATAATGTTCTATATTACTGGGGTGACTGCCACCCTCTTTTTTTTTGTCTCCCCAGTAAGCCCCCGCCTTGGCATTTGCTCCGAAAAATCAATCTCTGCTTCATAAAATAGCCCCCCTCCTCATTGGTATTCTCAGCTCGCGCGGTTGGCGGAATGGATGGATGTGTGAGGAGGGTAACTGAGTGAGGGCATGCGCGTGCACAGGCGCGCGCGCTGAGCCTGGAAAAGGGTGGACCTCCCGAGTGCTCCTGC
>JANHFT010008951.1:11771-29489 GCA_032467955.1 Pseudoxenodon macrops
GTTGGAGCATTCACAACTTCTGGAGGCAAGTTGTTCCACTGATTAATTGTTCTAACTGTCAGGAAACTTCTCCTTAGCTCTGAGTTGCTTCTCTCCTTGATTAGTTTCCATCCATTTCTTCTTGTCCCGCCCTCAGGAGCTTTGGGGAATAGTTTGACCCCCTCTTTTTTGTGGCAGCCCCACTTATTGGAGATATTGGAATACTGCTATCATGTCACTCTTAGTCCTTCTTTTCATTAATCCAGACATACCCAATTCCAACAACTGACTTTTATATATTTTAGTCTCCAGTTCCCTAATCATATTTGTTGCTCTTCTCTGTACTCTTTCTAGAGTTTCCACTCAACATTTCTATGTATATGATCAGTTTTGAGTTCAGGTCAAAACTGATCATATACATTGTGCAAGACACAGAAGAAAGCTGAGAAACCTTGCTAATCCCTGCCTTAAATGTACAATGGAGAAGTTATTGAAAACAAATACTTTCTCTTGTACATTAAGATAAAAGAAGGGGTGACATAATAGCAGTGTTCCAGTATTTGAGGGGCTGCCACAAAGAAGAGGGGGTCAACTTGTTTTCCAATGCATCTGAAGGCAGGACAAGAAACTATGAATGGAAACTAATCAAGGAGAGAAATAACCTGGAATTAAGGAGAAACTTCCTACTAGTGAGGGCAATTAACCGGTGAAACAGCTTGCCTTTGTAAATTGTGAGTGCTTCATCACTGGAGGTTTTTAAGGAGAGACTAGACAGCCACCTGTTTGGAATGGTATAGGGTAGAGGTGGGTTCCTGCTGGTTCAGACCGGTTCGCTAGAACTGGTAGCAGGAATTTCCCGCCGCTCGCTGAACTGCCAATGACAGCCGGCTGGACACGCCCCCAAACGGTCCTCTGGCTGCAAATCAATCCTCCCGGTGGAAATTGTCTCGAAAATAACCCTCTGCAGATGCACAAAGCCTCCTACACATGCGCAGAGGGTTATTTTAGAGGCAATACCTGGATGTGATGGAGAGTGCGCGTGAGCGCAATGAGCATGCACTCCCTATCACATGCACACTTCCGTCGCAACCTGAACCTGGTATAGGGTCTCCTGCTTGAGCAAGGGGTTGGACCAGAAGACTTCCAAGGTTCCTTCCAGCTCTATTCTGATTGATTGATTGATTGATTGATTGATCGATCAATTGATTGAAAGTTAGCATATGTGCAATCCGTTGCTCTTTGCAATTGGTTCAGCAGTTTTTGGACACCAGTTATGCTGCTAAACCTGCTACAAAATACAAAGCTATTTAAATCAAACCTCAAATTCAAACTTTTTTTTAATGTTTTGGTTTAATGTTGTGGTCCATATTCATACTAATATTCTTGAGAATCTCAATGTCAACTCTGAAGCGAACCTGGCTGAAGCCAGCTTTTGCTACCTCATAGTTGCTACAAACCCTGAGAGGGGGCAGTAGATAGACTGGCTAACAGTCAAAACAAAAAGTTTTCTTATGGGAATCAAGGTCATCCCAACAGGTGGCAGTTGAAGGAGGAGAGGAGTGACCAAGCAGCTTGCCAGCTACTTTCATTGGACAATGTGACTGGTGACATCTGGGAGGTGGAATATTTGCTCTTTTAATTAGGCTAAAAATGTGGGAACTTTTAGAGTTGGTTTTCACTAGCTGTGCTGATATGATGTATCCAATAAACATGTTCTTTGAGGAATCTACCTGCCTCAGAGTTCTGGTTTTGGCAGATACATTACTCAGAATGCTGACACTCAACTGTTTTGGCATCTGGGCAGAAGTCAATAGTTACAAGTTGCTGTTAAAGCTGACTATTGATTCTTTATTTAAAAGTTACATTAATGATATCATTGTGCCTGGTTTTGAATTAATCAATGAAAAAAAGGGGGGGAGAGAGAGCTGTGTAAATAGGACCAACTCTGACTAATGCAAAAGACTATCAATCAAATGAGCTGACAATGTAAGAATGAAGTTGAGTGACATGGTTTGGGAATCCATTCTATTGGGGACTCTACTATCCTAATTATTCTTTAATGTTTATACTTTCAGCCCTAGAGAGAGATATAGAATTCTCTCTGCAAATATAAATATTTCTTCCCTCTATATATCTGCATGCAGCCTTGGGAAACAGCTTGTTTCTGAACGAGTTAAAGTCTGCTTTTCCAGCTAACTCTTCATTGTTTTTTCTCTGTTCTCTGTGTGAAAACAGAAACATCGTACATAAAAAGCCTATGGGGAGAAAAGTATTTTTTCCCCCAGCAGTGACCAGATGGCACACAGTTTTTTGTGCATCATTTGTAAATTATTTCAAAGTATATTTGTCTATTCCAAGGAGATTGCTGGAATCTGCATCTGCATTTTAATGTAATTGTTTCCATGTCACATGAATGAGACCTAGGAGGATTATGAACAAAAAAACAATAATGATGAGCACCTATAATGTTGCAGGATCACAGCTGTGTGAATTTGAGGGTAGCTCTGCCTACTAATTCTTGCCTTATCCCAATATTTTTATTTTATGGTTTTTTTCCCCCCTCTGACACTAGGACTGCGGAGGCAGATTTTAGCTCGAGTTCCATTACATGTATAGATTTTATGAAGAAAATAATTGAGGAATGAGGAATCAACTTACAAAAAAATCAAAAGCCAAAAGTGTGTGTGTGGAAGCTCTCCTGTAATGAGTTTAGGTTTTCCATAGAGGGCAAGGCTGCTGCAAAATGCCAATCTTATTTTAGTAGGTCTTTCTAAGGATTAAGTGTAGAGCAAAAACATAGGCAAGAAACATTTAGCATTCTATTTTGTAAGCTGCCCAGAGTCTGCTGGAGTGGCAGCTAAAATAAAGACAGGTATTCCTTGGTTTATGACCACAATTGAGCCCTAAATTTCTGTTGCTAAGTGAGACACTTGTTAAGTCAGTTTTGCCCCATTTTACGACTTTTCTTGCCACAGTTGTTAATTGAATCACTGCAGCTGTTAAATTAGTCACCCGGTTGTTAAGTGACTCTAGCTTCCTCATTGACTTTGCTTGTCAGAAGGTCGCCAAAAGTGATCACATGACCCTGGGACACTGCAATTGTCATAAATATGAGTCAGTTGCCAAGCGTCTGAATTTTGATCGCATGATCATGGGAACACCGCAATGGCTGTATAAGTGTGAAAAACTGAACAGTCACTATATGAACTGTTATAAGTTGAGGAACTACCTGTATAAAAAAGAAGCAATTAAGGGATGTTGCGCAGGAAAGTATGGGTGAGACTTCAGTTTTATATATAGTACTTCATTCCTTATGACTAAGCCCTACTCAGTAGATATGAATAGGATTGTATTGTTAGTGTACGGTAAAGGTAAAGGTTCCCCTCGCACATATGTGCTAGTCATTCCTGACTCTAGGGAGTGGTGCTCATCTCCATTTCAAAGTCAAAGAGATGTCCAAAGATGTCTCCATGGTCATGTGGCCAGCATGAGTAAATGCCAAAGGTGCATGGAACACTGATACCTTCCCACCAAAGTGGTCCCTATTTTTCCACTTGCATTTTTTACGTTCTTTTGAACTCCTAGGCAGAAGCTGGGACAAGTACCAGGAGCTCACCCCATTACATGGCACTAGGAATTCAAACTATTGAACTGCCGACCTTTCAATCAACAAGCTCAGTGTCTTAGCCACTGAACCACCATGTTCCTTCCACACACGTACGCACGCACGCATGCATGCACACATACTCATACACACACACACACACAATTTAATTTAATCCAAATTAAATTTAACTAAAAGTAGAGGAAGGAGCAAAAGATGATGTCACTGGATTTTGTGAAAACCCTTATAATTTTAGATCCACTAACAAGATGGTCATATAGGGATGAACTATAAAAGATAGTTTAGACCAGTGTTTCTTCAACCTCAGCAATATTAAGATATATGAATGCTGGCTGGGGAAATTCTTGGAGTTAAATTCCACACTTCTTAAAGTTGCTGATTTTGATAAAGACTGGTTTAGACTATCACTATAGAAAGAAAGAACTATAGAAAGTTCTAGTCTCATAATAATAAGATCTTCTTGACTCTGATGGGTATCTGGAATCTCAGCCCCTGATATTTTCTCTTGAGTTCTGTAACTATACATTTTCCAAAATTGAGCAACTCTCTTTCAATCTGCCATCTCAGATTTTGGTCAGTGTGGTTTTTATGAGGCAGAAGAATGGATTTATTACAGAATTCTTTCTCCTGCCACTCTAGATATGTTAGGGTACAATTTCTATGATCCCCACACAATATTTAGACTGGAAATCTACATAAAAGATTGTCATTAGCTAAGAAACACGTATTTTAGGGAATCTGGATGATCTTTAAATTTAATCATCTCAAGATGGAAGAGAGTCCATAATGGCAATTATTCTGATATATAACCATTATCCTCGTATAACCATCCATTCTAAGATTAGGAAGATAGTGAACAGGCTTCACGGATCTCTCTCAGCTATGGGATAAAATATTAAACAGGTAGAATTATTTACTTCTAAAGCAGCAGTCCCTCTGTATGGGGCAAGAAGCTGATGCCTGTGTTGGAGAGAGCTACCAAACTAAATAATAAATACCTATCAATCTAAGGTAATAAATAATAGATTGCACACTTCTATTGGATCTTGCTCCTTTCACTAACCATTGTGGGAGGATGAGGCTATTGTTTATAGAGAGTGGATTGGAAATTAGTTGCTTTGATGGTGTCTTGGCCACTCTAAACAATTTCCCAAGTACCACTAAGCTGCAGGTAGAGGGGTGGGAATATGTCTTTGTGTGTTATTTAGATTTAATATTAAATTGATTAACCCATCTGACTTACTATGGGTGCAATTGTAATTCTGTACATAAGTAAAGGGGGATTAAATGGCAATAGAGTATATATGGAAGGGTGATTTCCCCCCTTCATATCTTATGTCACTTCTAGAAAAGGTCAGGAAATCTAGTTTTGGAGCTGAGAGGCAGACTGTCTTATAATGACCATGATATGAATAGGTATTAGTTTGTATTTACACGTAGAAAATATTTATTTTGCTGTTTCTGAATCTGTTTGTAAACAGGGATGTAATTAGTTTTTAATATTTATATTGTCTGGATTTTGTTATTCTCTTTACAAAAATACATGAAAAAAAAACCCATTTATTAATAGATAGAAATTCCTGCAAAATTGTAAAATCAAACTCAGAGTATTTTCTGGCATCCGTAGCATCACACAAGTGCCAAATGACATGCGCACAGCATCATGCAAATGCTGCCATCAAGTTCCAATTGTTTGATGTAAATCTCTTAGGTTGCAGCATTTTGTACGATGGGAATGCATATTTTATTATTTCTCCTCTCTTACTCCCCTTGTGTACACATTTTCATGCAAACATTCCCCACCACCACCACCTCCAAGAGCTATTGAGCAAATTACATGGAACAAACCTACGTTGGAAAAGAAAAGAGAAACGAGTAAGATTGTATTGTGATAAAGCTTCCTTGGGTGTGTGTGTGTTCTCCTCACTGTATTTAGGGATCCTTCTTAATAATGAAGAATGGATTTAAATGGATTTAAAATGATGCAATAATACAACCAGAAAGTCACAATGTAAGTGGAGGTAGAATACTTGCTCTGATCAATCCTTGTCACCTATTTAAACTATTTGGCAGTTTTTCAGAGATGAAAGGTTAATGCTTTTGCTCAAGACACCAATTATCCTTCAAAATGCTATGATTACCAGTGATGAATTGTCTACTTTTCACAGACCTCGAGATTACATTGGTCTCTCTTTTTTTAACAGGGACAATCCTTGACTTTTAATAGTGCACTATTTATATCATTTGCCTACATCAAAATTGCACACTGATAGTCTAGGGTGGTATGTTGTCAGAAAATTTTACCTTTTAATAAAGCTAAGAACAGAAAATCAAAGAGCCACAATATTCACTGTATTTAGTTTTATTTAAAAGTATGAAAACTGTTCAAGCATGGCTGTTTGGAATGTGTCCTTTGGTCCAGAAAAAGTTCCACAATACTGACATTGGTAGTGAAGAGACATGGGAGTTGCTGCTGCATGACACCCACCGATAAAAGCCTGGTATAGCTTAAATAAGCCAAGTGTTGCAGTCTGACGGACTAAATATATATATTTTTATAAACAAGCTACCGTTCTTCTACATATAGTGTTTGGTTTTGCAGATTGCAGTAAACCAGCATTTGATTTGTGGCTTGTTTGTCGCTGCATCACTGATGGTATTTATACAACTGGGAGACAAAGTGATGAAGTGAACAATAATTCTGTCTCTTTGCAGAGATAGAGAGTTTTTTTTTTTTACTACGTACAAGAATATTTGTAGGATTTAGGGAAAAACCAAAAAAACTATTTATAGCATGTGTCCAAACTTCCTAGGAAAAAATCTTTCTTTCCCTCCTATCTGTTGACAGGGTCTAACTTTCTCTCTGCCAGAATTATTTGTTAGCAACCATCCATCCAACTCTATTGTTTAGCTACTGCCCCTCCCTTCTCTTCCCTACTCTTTGGCTTAGAGAGAGGGATATTAGTTGATTTACTTTGGTGAGTACTTACTTTGTGCTTTTGCAGACCTCATCTTGATGTGATGTAAGACCTCCCTCTGGGTCTTCTGTCCAGATCTTCCCTCTCTAGGACTTCCCCAAGATCTTCAGGCATTTTTCTAGGTTTTGGATAAAGTATGTCCTTCTTTGGTTGTTTCTCTTCTCCTAGCGAAGCCTGCAGTCAACATCTTCACCCTTCCTTTCCCTCTTGGGCCAGAAAAGAGAAAGTGCCCATCCCAATGGCCCAACACAATGATACCCCACGTAGTTACTCCAAAGCAGTGGTGCAGTGGTTAAAGTGTAGTATCGCAGGCAAACTCTTCCCATGGTCTGGAGTTTGATCCTAATAGGGGTCATCAGCTTTCCATCTTTCCGAGGTCGATAAAATGAAAAGCCAGATTGTTGGGGGCAATGTGCAAATAATGCTTCTACATTGTAAACCATCCAGAGAGTGCTATAAAGTGCTATGGGATGGTTTTTTTTAAAGTGTATGTCATGTGTTAGCCCAGGGATCACCGAGATGGCTGGCTGCCTATATGAAAGGATTTGGGGGGCAATGTTATCTTTACTCGTGGGACACCTGAATGCTGGTAGGCAATCAGGGGAGGTTCCTTTCTTGTCCCTACGTGGTTTATTCACTCACGAGAATCGAGGCGCCAACCTCAGCAGTGCACAGGACCAGTGTCTTTATCACATGAGACACCGCAGTCCCCTATGGGGTGGTATAGAGGCCTAAATGTTATTGCCATTGCCATTGCTATTTTACCTCAGTGCCTCAGATCAACACAGGCTCACATTTGCCAACCTCTCCCTGCCTCCCTCCCTCCCTCACCGCATTTTCCCAAATAACTGTGGAGATGGCTTCATTTTCTCCCAGGGTTTTAGAACCCTAACACCTACATATAAGGTTTGGTCAACCAGAAAGCTGCTCCATCTGCCCCACACAGAGCTGGCTAGCAGCCAAGGCAGCACATCTGTCTTTCTGATAATACAATTACATTTTGAAGCTATAGCCTTTTTTTGTCTTCTCTGGACTCACATCAGCTTAGCAGCAGTCAACCTAGCCACAAAACTCTTATGCTACAGTATGTTTGTGGCTGAGCTCAAACTACCAAATCAGCTTTCTGGATTAAATGAATTTTGTCATATAGTAACATGTCCACTTAAATACATACATTCTGATAAGTTCTAGGTAGTATAGATAGTTGAGAATGCACTGACTCCTTGCTAGATGGCAGAGAGAACCTTTTAATATTTATGTAATATTTATTTATATAACTAATTAATATTTATGTAGAGATAAGTGCTTAGAGCAAGGTGAACAAATCTCATGCATCAAAAACCTAGCATGATTTGCTAGATTGGTTAAGGAAATAATTTATCTTTGCATCCTTAACATTAAGAACTTGCCTTTGGGGAAAGTTGCCTCTTCTAAGGTATTGATAAAGCTAGACAATGCCAGACTTGATGGATAATTTGTCTGATCTCTTATGGCAAATCCTATGGGCATTGGCAATCGGAAAAGTCAATTTCCTCATGGACAAACAGTTATCTGAATGTTAAGTTGCTCTTACAAAATAGCTTAAGAAATTGTGGGCTACACAAATTGAAATATAGCAGTTTATAGGATAACAGCTTTGCTAGAAGAACTTAATATTTGAACATAACTCTTGATTATTATATTTTTGGAGTAACTTATTGCTATTTTCTTTTCTTTGTGTGAATACTAATTTATCGTGTTTAAAATGCAGTTAGTTACTAATCAAATAACTGAAAGGAGCAACTAAGCCTTTGAATTCTGTAAAGCACTATGGAACGGTACATAAATCTAAGTGCTATTGCTATTAATAGAATGGCAAGTATCACTTTACTATGAGTCGTGGTGGCTCAATGAATACAGTGTTACAAACTATCTCACTGATCACTGCCAGGAGTTCAATCCTGACTGGCTCAAGGTTGGCTTCCATTCTTCCAAGGTTGATAAAATGAGGACTCAGATTATTGGGGGCAATATGCTAACTCTGTAAACCACTTAGAGAGTGGTAAACCCCTTGTGGTATATAAATCTAAGTGCTATTGCTATTACTATTAAATCACACCTATCATTCTGAGATAAAGAAGTTTGTGTGTGTGTGTGTGTGTGTGTGTGTGTGTGTGTGTGTGTAGTGTTAAACTGAATTTTTAAAACTCAGGAATAACAAGCAATATTGTTTGGCTACTCTTACAACATTGTGACTTGTGTGACTCAAAGCCAGGAGCCTGTGGTGCATGGACTGCATCAGGCCCTGATCTTTTAATTCTTTATAAACTTGATATCTGTAGTGTTATTATTGAAACTTTTATTGCTGATTTAAAAAAATATATAATTGAGTATGTAATATTATAATATCCAGAATTAATAAATGCCTAATGGCATTTCCCTATAAAAAACAGACAGAGCAATGTAACATTGGCCCAGCTGAAGGAATTTCTTGTTTAATGTTCCTTGACTCTGCTGAAGGGAAGATATCGTTTCACAGTCTAGAGAAAGAGTAAGAACTATTATATGAGAAAGTAACTACAGACATGGCTTAATAAATTTATGAGGAAAAATTAAAGAATCTCTTGCTTAAAGAACCACCTGATGTTTGCTGACAATAGCCTTGACTTGGAATCCTAAGGGATTGTTTCCTCCCAGTTGTTTCTACTCATCCAATCTGGACTGGTAGGATGGATATACTCTGAGTTTCATCAACCAAGGGATATTGAGACAGGAGAAGTGCCTCTTCTACTAAAGCCCTAGCCCTCTGAACCATCCTCCTCCAAAGATAAAGTTGGTTCCAACCATGTTAAACCTATTGCAAGTTATCTCCTTGGGCCTGACATCTCAAGTGTGTGAAGGCCCATTTCCTGGCTATGTTAACATCCATGGGTTATAATATTTCTCAGCTGTTATATGTATTTCATTTTTCATTGTGTTTTTAATTGGTTTAATTGATTTGATTATTTTTATGCCCAAAGTCACTTTTTTAAAGATGGCTTGCTATACAAATTGAATAGATAAATACCTCTTGAATCACCTAAAATGTACTGTAATTTCTCTTGCGGACCCAAAAGTTGTCTTTTCAAAAGACAACTAGACTTTGTTTTTCCTTGAAGATGTTTTGCTTCTCATCCAGAAAAGCTTGTTAAGGTCTTTTGAATTACTGGGAAAAACTAAAGGAAAAAGTTTTGTTTTTTATTATAAAATTGGTGGCTTGGCATCCAATTAAAGCTAATAATTGATTTAACCCACCCTACTTGAGAATCTCATGCTTTTTCAGGCTAGGACTTTCTTTCATGTACAATTCATTTAATTGACTTTAATCATCTTCCAAAGCAACAAATCCTTCTGTCTTGGCAAATATCCCAGGTAGAGCTAGATAGTCTTTTTGACAACCCCATTGCTGTTTTCTTTGGCTCTGTGCCTTTCACATAGTGAAAAATAAGACTTCCAGTCATTTATAGGACTTTGGAGGGTGGTGGTGGAAACAGTTGAAATGGATGAAATTAGATCACCCAGTTTGCTTGGCAAAGATATTCTAGCAGTTTATCCACCTTCCTTTGGAATGAATGGAACATTTCCACCTTTTAGAACATGAGATCTGAGACTATCAAGGCATATAACAAAGATCCTAAGACCAAACATGACCATTATGTAAAGACTATGCAAATGCTTCCACATCTAGTCAGTTATCATGGAGGGGAGAGGTCAAGTCCTTGGACCCTCCATTATGGGTTGCCTCATGTCTGACTCTCACATCTATCCTGCTTAACACAAAAGCATTGAAAGACAAAGTACCCCACTAATTAAGGTGAGGTAACATCAATACAATACCAATAATATAATCATCATCCCATGCCAAATGGGAAATGCAGGGGAAGATATGATTCAGAGTTTGGAGGCTAAAAGCATCTGGATGGGAAGAGTAAACTTAAACGCAATCCAAACCAGAGAAAATGCTTCCTTATCCAGAAGTCCATTTATTCTGTGATTTTACCTTCTTTAACTTGACAGTGTGGTTCTTTCTCATGGAGACCTGCTAACAAGTGGAAGCCCTTGCTAGGATAGCATTTAAAATTTTAAGCAACTGGTGCTTAAAGAAGAGGATACACTGATGTTTGTAACTTACACCCTTGTCTTTTTATTTATTTATTACTATAAATCACTTTAGTTGGGACTGTCTCTAAAGATCACCTGGAAATTTCAGTAGCTGCAAAATGCACCTACTGCATTTCCTATTACTGCCATGTAACACCATTGAACAGAACAGAACAGAACAGAACAGAAACAGAGTTGGGAGGGAACTCGGTCCAACCTCCTGGTCCAACCTCCTGCTCAAGCAGAAGACCCTGTACCATTTCTGACAAGTGGCTGTCCACTCTCTTCTTAAAAGTAATGGGACACCCACAACTTCTGAGGGAAAGCTTTTCCACTGACTGATTGTTCTGACTGTCAGGAAATCTCTCCTTAGTTCTAGGTTTCAATTTCTCCTTGATCAGTTTTCATCCATTGTTTCGTGTCTTGCCTTCAGGTGCTTTGGAAAACAGGTTGACCCACACTTCTTTGTGGCAGTCCCTCAAATATTGTAACAATGCTATCATGTCATCCCTGGTCGCTAGACTAGCTATACTCAATGCTGCAACCATTCTTCATAGATTTTAGCCTTCAGGCCCCTAATCATCTTTGTTACTCTTATCTACACTCTATTGAGAACTGTAATGGCTGCAGATATGTTTGCAAGTGAAATTCATGATGCTGGTTTTCAATATCAAAGCATTATATAACTCAAGACATGGATATCTTACCATATAAGTATAAGTGGATTCTACCTGTCCAATATGTAGGAACACAAAAGTGGAGGGAACCTGAAAATGGACTTTGTATGTGGGAGTTATTCTCCTCTAGAACAATCATACCCTGAAGCAACTCTCTGTAATTTTCATGGTCTTCTATGAGCTTGTAAAAATTTACTGTTCTGGAAGCCCTTTGGGACCTGAGTGCTGCAGCTCTCCAAGTGCCAGGAATGTTATTTTAATTGTAAATTTTAACTGTAATTATATATTGCAATTCATTTAGTGTATATTATTATTATCACTAGATGTAGTAGCTATTGCATTTATAAACTTAAGAGTTGTCAAACATGCAAACAAGATGGACTGCTTTATTCTGCAGTAGCTGATTTCCTGCATATTTCTAGTTTCCAATGAAGCTTTTCTCTAACTGTGCTGAAGATTATGATTAGCAGGTTAGTGAGAATGGTGAGAGGCTGGTGGTTAAGGGTTAAGTATCTAAAGAGTTGTGAATCAAGCTGTGTCTGCATGAAGTCTGACAATGGAGCTGGGATTACTATACATTCAGCATTAATTTAGGACTTCCCCATAGGCAATTTTCCAAAGAAAGAACAGATGACCTTATTCATCTTGAGTGAACTAGGATAACAAATAAGCTACAGCAAATTACTTCTTGAAGGCATCAATATTCTTCATTTCAGTACGCCCTATTAACATACTCTGGTTTGCTTCCTGTCTCCTTCTTCTGGCAGCAGCTCTTGTAGTTCCCTAGATGTTGAGTCTTTCTAGGACATTTTGCAGCTATTCCCATTAGCAGACATAAATGCACAATGCTTCAAAATGACACAAGATTTGGGACACTAGCCTTGTTAAAAGGCAGTTCTGGGGAAAGCATGCATTGCATTTCAAAACAGGTAGGTCCTCCATTTCCCAAATACTAGAAATAAAATGTGATAAGGAAGGTATGTAAAGTAAAGCTTGTGAAATGATTTCCTACTGCTTAATAGAAGTTCCTCTTTGGGTCACTTGACTTGAAGAGAATCAGAAGAGGGCTTAGAATGGAACAATCGACAACCTTGTGAGTAAGTTGCAAATCTTTTTAAGGGATACTTCAGACTTTTCCCCCCTGCAGTCCCTGAGCAAATCCACTCCATTTGTATTTAACCAATCTTTTGCCTGGTTCTCCCAAAACCCCAATATTGTGCTGTTCCATTCTGCTGATGGATGGACAGAATCCCAAGTCTCTTTGTATAATTTCTACCCAGCATTCTGTTACTTGGAAATAATATCTAATGAATAGGTATAAATAACATTAGTTAGAAACTACACAGTTGACCCTATATTTTTTATCACTTTCAAAATCACAATGCACTTTTATTTACTGTGTTTATGATTTATGGTATGGCAGGCTTAATCTTCCAAAAATGAGTGAATGAGTGTCAGGTTAGCACTTATAGACATTGGCTTAAACATTAACTATTTTAAGGATAAGTGATGGCAAAGCTATAAACACACTTAGATTGTATCTACCTTTCTCTTTGTATTGTTGTGAATCACTGTGCCAGATTATTCTATGAAATAGCTATGCCACTTAATAAATTATGTTGATGAGGGGTTCCATAGGATTAAGGGTTAAATAGGAACTTTAAGGGATGTGGTGGCTCAGTGTCTAAGATGCTTGTTGATCAGAAAGGTTGGCAGTTCGAATTCCTAGTGCTGCGTAACGGAGTGAGCTCCCGTTACTTGTCCCAGCTTCTGCCAACCTAGCAGTTCGAACGCATGTACAAATGCAAGTAGAAAAATAGGGACCACTTTGGTGGGAAGGTAACAGCGTTCTGTGCGCCTATGGCATTTAGTCATACCGACCACATGACCATGGAGACATCTTCGGACAGTGCTGGCTCTTCGGCTTTGAAACGGAGATGAGCATGCCCCCTAGAGTCGGGAACGACTAGCACATATCTGCGAGGGGAACTTTTACCTTTAGGAACTTTAAACAACTGCAAAGTTTAAGATACCTATTTTGCTTCTGTGAACTCTCTAACTCTCAAACCCAAAGAAAGTGCTCCATGGTTGAGACCTACCATTTCTGAAGTTTTTGGGGCTACAGCAAAGGTTATGTGGCTTTTGCTCCACTGATTTCTTTAGGGAAGCAAAAAGAAAAGGAAAAAAACAGCCTGGAGGCCCAATGATTCTGTCTGAAGATGTTTCCAAGAGGCTCTCCAAGTGCCTTTTAACTTTTAAATTCAGCTGATAGCTCTTTGGGGACTTTTTATCAGTAGTGTGCACAAATTATGAAATTGTTTCCAAAGATTTGCTTGCCTTGTGTGTCATATAGCCATGAAAATTATACTCTTGCTTTTTAACCTATGGACTATAACTTTGGTGAGTGTGCTTCATAAAATTGTCATCCTACCTATATAATCTGCTGATCTTTAATCCACAATATTCACGTGCTTGGATTGTTGCATTTGGTATTTATTCAGCTTGTTTAAAAGCAATCTTGGAATATATTTGTAGAGAGGTCATAAAAGCTGAATAAAAAGCAAGAAGTGATCATTATGATTGAACTAAAACGTCTTTAGAAAATATGTACAAAAATGGCAAGTTTCAATTTTCTTGTAGTTCATTTACATATATTTTCTTCCTCATATAGATGAAGCTAATTTTTTTTTAACCCACTCTCACAGCACCAGAGGGCAACGGAGCTCATATCGTTCTGAATAATTCTAAAATGGTTGCTGTGGCTGTTCTTCAGACCTGAATTATCAAGGAAAAACATGAGGGGAGTCACCTCACCTCACTATAGCCTCAGGCCGTCTCTTCTTTGTAAAGAGATATATAAGCTTAGGCATGCACTAATTCAGTGATCTCCTTTTTCTTCTTCTTGGTCAAAAAGGAAAAGGCATGACTGGAGTTCTGCTTGCAAAGGGGAGTTGATACGGTTTTCTGCTTCCAACTCAGTGTAAATCCTTCAGTTGGGACCTTCATTCATTTTTCTAGCCAGAGTATTATAACAGGCAAGTGGCTATGCTGTTGAATTTTGAGTTCAAAATATGGTTATGAGCTGTGGTAGGATTCAAATAATTTAACGATCGGTTCTCTGCCCTAATGATTTCTTCCAACAGCCAGTTCACCAAACTGCTCAGAAAGTTAACAACCAGGTTCTCCTGAAGTGGTGTGAGCTGGCTGAATCCCACCACTGGTTATGAGTCAGAGGTGGGTTCCTATCAGTTCAGACCAGTTCTACCGAGTAGGTAGTAGGTCACTGGTGACGTCATGGAGCCGGCTCTGGTCCGTGGGTGCCACCATCTTTTTTTTGAATTTTGTTTTTGGGGGGAAAATATTTTTTTTGAATTTTTTCGGTTTTTTTTCTTCTACGCATGCGCAGAATCTGAGTTTCTGGGAATGCGCATGTGTCACCATCTTGTTTTCTGCCTTTTTTTGGGGAGGAATTTTTTGGGATTTTTTTACTACTGGGCAGGCGCGTGCCCATGAGGTGCACCCACGCGGTGAGGGAGGCAGCGAACTGGAGGCGAGGTAAGTTAGGACCCAGCCCTGTTATGAGTGAATATAAAAGAAACATATTCTGGCTAAGGGCAAAATTTTACTAGTGAATCTCCATCCAAGCAAATAATTCATGAAGGGCTGCCCTTAAATAAACTAGGCATTAAGCCATTTAATCCCCAGAGGCTAAGAGATCTAGGTTATTAAAATATTTCAGGTCAGCATTCTGACCTGTGTGTTTAGGCCTTCTTCTATATATTCCTCAGGATTCTACCATTATGATGACAATACATAAATATCTATGGTATTTTTGGACTATGTGTTTACCACTTCTATCTTCCTAATAACAATTGAGATGAACAAATTTTAGGAGCTATGTTTTGACTGCACAGAAATGTGATTTTAATTTTTATATTTTTAATTGATTATTAATTTTAATTCTTGTCCTTTTCTGTTTTAATGTGAATGACTACATTAAATATTTGACTTTTCTCCTAAGGGTTTATATTTCTATCAATAACTAGCAGCTGCACTTTCAATCAAATTTGATGTCTATTCAAAGGCAGGCCCCACTGGATTTATTAAAAAGTGTTTCTTGGTTTGCAGTCTGAATAAAAACAAGCATCTTAGTATGGGGGCAGAAAAAAAATCCTCATTATCCAACTCCCCTCCACAGTACTTGAAAGTTTAATAATGCACATTGACAATATGTCTACTATATGATCAATAGAATGCCCACATGTAGAGTCCTCTAATTATCTGAAGTTTGGGGTATCCTCTTCAACACTGATCAATGAGAACTGAAGCAAAATACCATGGTGGGGAAACCTGCTGTTTAGTATTCTAGATGCTCCATTCCATTATTATTTTTTCCAGGCTTTCCCACTTTTTCTCCAGGGGCCAATCAGAACTATATGATTGCTAAGCATATTCCTTCCTTCAGCAGTTTTTAACACATTCATATGCAGCCTCAAACTTTGGAATTCCTTTAACCCTCATCATAGTTCCTCTTGTATTTGAATGGTGTCATTAATTTCGGTTCACATAAATAACTAAACAATAATACTACAGCATTTAATATTATGATATTATATGACAAGCTTACCACAGTTCACAGATTACTAGTCTGCTGTTATTGTCGTGAAATGTTTCTTCTTAGAGAAGGTCTATGTGGTTGCTGAGATTCAGTTATGAGACCCCAACCCTTGATGGCTCCATCCATCCACTGTGCTGTAAAACATAAGATGTTTAACACCATGAGCCTCACGTGCAATTTGTTGTTGTTAGTTGCAAAGTTGTGTCTGACCCCTTGCGACTCCATGGACAACGTTCCTCCAGGCTTCCTGTTCTCTACCATTCCCTGGAGTCCATTTAAGCTCACGCCTACTGCTTCAATGACTCCATTCAGCCCAGGGGTGGGCTCTATTTACCTTTCCTACCGTTTCGGGTCGTGATGGAAGTGCACATTTTGAGCCCGCGCATGAGTGCAGCGAGCATGCGTGCCCCCCGTTGCATCCAGGAATTACTTCAAAAAATAACCTGCTGAGCATGCATAGGAGACTTTGCACACGCGCAGAGGGTTGTTTTTCAGGCAATTTCCACCAGGAGAACCGATTTGGGGGCATGCTCAGTCGGGTGTTGCTGCCAGTTTGACGAGTGGGGGGGAATTCCCACTACCAGTTCTAGTGAACCGGTCCAAACCAGCAGGAACCCACCTCTGATCCAGCCACCTCGTTCTCTGACATCCCCTTCTTCTTTTGCCCTCAATCTTTCACAGCATTAGGAGGCTCTTCTCCAGTGAGTCCTACCTTCGCATTAGGTGGCCAAAGAATTTGAGTTTGATCTTCAGGATCTGTCCTTCTAAAGAGCAGTCAGGATTGATCTCCTCTAGGACTGACTTGTTTGTTCGCCTTGAAGTCCAAGGGACTTGAAGGAGCTTTCTCCAGCACCATAGTTCAAAGGCCTCAATTCTTTGGTGCTTAGCCTTCCTTATGGTCCAACTTTCACAGCCATACATTGCAACTGGGAAAACTTGACTATAGCCTTGACAGGCAGAGCCTTGACTGTATACACTTCTGTTGGCAGGGTGATGTCTATGCTTTTTAGTATGCTGTCTAGATTTGCCATAGCTTTGTTACTTACTTTGTGATAAGTAATAGGAGTCTGTAAAAATGATGCAAGATTTTTTCCACTAAAGTCACCTGTTCCCCAGCCACCTCAGAGGAAGAAACTAGTGCATGTTGTTTCTAAAAGATCTCCAGGCAAGGATACAACAGGACAGGAAGCAGAGAAGCAGAAGTCACTGAAAATAATTAGGATCCAGGGTAGAAACAGCTTTAAGAATGGCTGAGTGCTAACACTTGTTGGGGGTAAATTGGTTTTTCTTCTAAGTCCTTTGGAGTAATAAGACTGGGACAATAGGATGTAAATATTGCAAAGAATGTGGAAAATTCTAAGGAGCGAAGAAGATTCTGATATTCCCTTATTAATAGCAATTAATTTATTTGATCCACTAGGCAATGATCCACACTCAAAAGTAACTAAAACACAGTTTTTCAGATACTAGAGTATAATCCAAATTCACTGATTATTTGTCACCAGGTAAGTGTTGAATCTCAGAGACCACATAAATAAAATTTCCCCAGGATTATCTGTCCCCAACCTGATATTTCAGCTCTTCCAATGATGTACCCATTAGTGCTATTATTGGGTCTATCCGTTTGACTTCTGGCCACCTTCTTTTCTCTTTCCTTCCATCTTTCCCAGTTTTATTTATTTATTTATTTATTTATTTATTTATTTATTTATTTATTTATTT
>JANHFT010008952.1:10139-21819 GCA_032467955.1 Pseudoxenodon macrops
ATCTATCTATCTATCTATCTATCTATCTATCTATCTATCTATCTATCTATCTATCTATCTACTAATTTCCTAATTCATAATCACCCTCTCCTTTCAGGGGCTGTGGACAGTGTACAATATAATTAATAAAATGAACATTAAAATCAGACTTGATTTAAGATTTAAAAGTTTTAAAATTACAAAAAATAGCATTACATTTCAAAAGGCAAGAAATTCCAAGATGGGGTGGTTAGTAGTTGTTAATACAGGTGCATGGGTGGAGGGAGGAGTTCTCCTGGGGTCAGCCAGCCCCATGGTTGTATGGGCCTCTGTATCCCTCAAGCAAAGCCCTCCAGCCAAGTTTTCATCTCTTTGCAATAGGCACATAAGGTGTGTCATTTAATGGGGTGAAAATTTAATGTTTGCAATTTATTTCAGTGAGGGGTTCTAAAAATATGTGTTTTTACACCAAGAATTCAAATTTCTTGTTATTTTTGCAATTGGACAACATTTAGCTTGGTACGGTAAATCCACGTCTGATCATTTAGCCCACAAATACTGTTAAGTTTATCTTCTCAAAATTACACCTTTCTCTACAAAAATAAATGTTTTTTTCTGCATGAATGTTAACTAGCTAAGCAAAAAATAATCCATTCAGTCCTAAACTAACATCAGAAAGCAATTATCTGAGTTACAAAAATTTTAAGCAAGTTTCATTAAGTCTTGTTTTGATTTGTTTGACATTAGCCACCAACTTGCTTCTTTTGCCTCTGCTATAACCCTCACGTTTCTCACATGTATACACTCTGCTTGCTGCCTCTGTGACCTGTTTTACGCATCACTCTATTGATTGGGCACGAGAGGGCCACTGTGGTACTTGCATTGGTTCATTGATGAGCTTCTTTATTTCCACTGTAGTCAGTTTGCACTTCAAAGATAGCAATAGCAATAGCACTTAGACTTATATACCGCTTCATAGTGCTTTACAGCCCTCTCTAAGTGGTTTACAGTCAGTATATTGCCCCCAACAATCTGGGTCCTCATTTTACCAACCTCAGAAGGATGGAAGGCTGAGTCAACCTTGAGCAGGTCAGGACTGAAATGCTGGCAGTCAGCAGAGTTAGTTTGCAATTCTACATCCAATCACTGTGCCACCAGGGCTCTAGTGGAGAAGATCTCCCTATCTCCCTTGCTAATTAGTTCAATTATCAATTTTACCTGTTCTCTTAAGGCATGGGTATCAAACTCATGTCGTCACAGCAGCATCACATGACAAATCGCGACTTCCCCCCCTTTGTTAAAATGGTCGTGGGAATGGACAATGCATGACGTATCCAGCCTGCGGGCTGGGAGTTTGACAGTCCTGTCTTAAGGCTGTTTAAGGATGCTACAATGTAATATAATAAGTTTATATAGCCACCTGTCTCATATACTTGTCTTTGGATGGCTAACAATTAACAGCAAAATAAATAAAATAGCGTATAATATTTGCCAACAACATTCATAATGTTCCACATTCAAATCATGGAATGGGCTTACCCCATTACTATTAGGTTCCCAGTATAGATGACTAACCCAGGTTTTCAATGCCTTATAAAATGGCAGCAGGATTGAGGAAAGTCTAATTCCAGGAGGGATTACATTCTGGAAGATAGGTAGGAAGGCAGGAAGGCCCTTTTCTTGAATCCTAAGCATAGCATTTTCTCATAGCCAAGATCTGGTGCATGCCTCTCCAGCTGGATCTAACAGTATGGATTGTCACCACTGGAGGGAGATGGTCCCATCAGTAACTTGGCCTCAAGCCATGAAAGGCCTTAAAGGCAACTGCCATCAATTTATTAGCTTAATCCTTGTGTTCATGTAATTGCCTTTGGGATTATTCTATTATCAATTAGAATAGAACATAGAACAACCAAGGATGTCCCAAGGATATTAGAACCCTTGGTATTGGCTATTAAGACAAACATGAAATTAATTTAACTGAAATTAAGAAATTTGCTCAGATGAATTTGAATATCATATCTTTATTTATTTATTACATTTATATGATGCCCATCTCACTATCCAAAGCAACTCTGTTGGCTTATGTTGTTATATGCAGTTTATATATATTATCAAACACCTTTAGCTAAACTTACAGAAGTGGCACAGTTACATGATAAATGTTTTGAATATATAAGAATTATACCAGTCAATCAGATTCTGATGATTATAGAGAACAAATTAAGTTGTGTATATTGTTCAGAAGCTATTAAATATTATTTAAGATTTAAATTATTAAATTATTATCCCTAGGAGAAGACCCTAGATGAAATATTTCAAAGGTCCCACCCAGATGAAAGAGACTAAAGGATGGATTAAAATACCCCCTCGGTTAGTAGGAAAGAATTAATACTGAAAAATGTACATAGCATATACACACAAATATACATTTTGAAATCAATGTCTACATTGGTTTCACTTACATACTTTAAATATGTTGATAAATTAATGGTTACATTTTATACTGGAAGAAGCAAATGCCCATAATCTCACTGTTAAAGATACAGATCTATTATGAAGATGTCACTTTTAAGTCTCTTGATAACTTTGGGTATATTTATTCACCTCAGCCATGCACTGGAATGAAAATTAAGTTGATTAGTTACCATTGCTAGGTTAATTTGAGAGTTAGTATTTAACAGCAAGTTCTTGGTTCTAACATGTGTATCAGTAGAAATTTGATTACTTTTCCAGCACCAAAGGCTGTCAGACATATCTGGATCTTACTGGGCAGAAAATTCAAGTTGATTCTTTATTTTCATGAGAAAATGACGTTGTTAAGCAATTCTTTTTTTTTTTTTAATGGCTGGTATTGCTTTTGGATTTGGAAAACATGGCCTCACAGTGGGATCATTATACATAACTGAATCTTACATGATAATAACTTTAAAATGTCTCAGATTTTACAAAAGGAGTGTAATTTACTTTAAAGGTGGAATGGAAATACATAAAATAAACTGAAATACTTGCTATATACATTGTTTGACTCAATATTCTCGTGGCCTCTGAAATTCCAGGGGGCCTGAGTCTATTACAGAAGTATTTTACAGGGACTAGTTGTCAATTTACAAAACAATAATAAATGAAATGAAATAAAAATGGGACAATATATAAGAAATTTGGAACAGATGAATCATAGAATCTTACATTGCCTATTCAGTGGCTTCGGGCTTAAGAGGATGTTAGATGTTACTTCTGACTTTGAAACTATTAACTGAGGGGGGGAAATCTAGGAACTACTGGGCTCGTCAAGAGAATATTTAGGAAAAGTTGGTTCTTATCCTTTCTATACTGAGATACAATAATTTTTTAAAAACTTTGGAAGATAAATTGTGGGCATGCCCAGTTACAATTCTTTATTTGTTAGCTATTACAACTATGGTTAACCAGGTTCTTGGAAGGCAGACAAAGTTTTAAAAAGGTTTAACTTTTGCTTTTGCAATTTGGTGAATCTTTGCACATGAAAAACTTGAATGTGCTGGATAATGCTGTGCGGTGAAACTATGAGTATTCTAGACAGACCATGTCACTTCAAAAGATGGTTACCTTTCTTCACACACACACGGGAAGGGAGGAGGAGGAGACACACACACACACACACACACAAACACAGACTGACTTTATATCTGATTTTAAAAAGTATTCTGAAAGTTTGACAATATTTGGTACATAGAGGTCATGTTTAATACTTTGGGAGAAACTGATGCAAAGTGAACCAGGCTCTGTCACATATGTCTCTGTTTAGGATTTTCTATTTATTCCTTAGTACGAAGAAGGTGAAGTTTCCTTTTATAAACAGTGTTAAAGCTATTTTAACCTCCAAACATAGAGAAATCACATGCTGCCAGATTTCAGCAAACATGCCACTGAAATTCAGCAGTGCAGTTGAGGGATAGCCATCTGGGGCACCTGTGGGGAAGTGGGAATATAAATAAAATCAAGATGGCATTGAATGGTTGTGCCGTTTTCACCTCCCGAATCCTGCATTGCAAACATCCCTGGGAGCCACCAAAGTAGTTTGAGGAGTCCAAGCAGACCTGGGGACTCTAGTTACCCATTCCTATCCTATAGGATAACCATTCCTATCCTATAAGACTCTAGTTATCCATTCCTAGCCTACAGGTAAGGGAGTCCATTTTTCTCATTAGTGGTTTCCATAACCACATCAGCACAAATCATTCCAGTGATCTCAATCAAACCTGCATTCGTTTTCTATGGTAAATGTTGGTCTAGTTGTTTCTATGCAGCGTAGGGTGGTGGTGGTCGTTGTGCACGCATGCGTGGGGAGGGCATTGCATTATGGGTGTGGGCACGGGCACACACGACCCCCCCTGCACAACCCCTGCTTTTGGCATGCTATGGCAAAAAGGTTAGCCATCCCTGTTCTATGTCATCTGAATATTATCTAGTCTCTCATAAGTCATTTATATAAATTTGGCTCTCATGAAGTATTGTGGGTTCTGTCAGAAAAGCAAAACGTCTCTTTCCACGATGTTTCTTTTACCTTTTCCCCACTGTAGAGGTGAAGTATTCCTTCCCTCTTTCAGTCATCCTAAAGTTATATCAGTATGAATTTTGCTGTCCTAACTGTTGGTCTCTAACCTGTTTATAAGTTATCTCTGTTTCAATATACTAAAGTCATTGACTTCCCTCCAATGGATGACAAAGCATAATGTGTTTACAAATCTTGAGGTTACTTTTGAACATTTTTGGTATAAAAAAGAAAATCACAGCTGATAACATTAGACTCAGAACAACTAAATACAAGTAAAGGTTGCCTCACTCTTGCTTGGAAATGAGATGAAGAATATCTTGAGGGTATTCAAAGGTAGTGTTTGAAGGAGGCCTTGCCAGATGCCCCATGATACCGAGACCAAGAGTTGGGTTCAGGAGAGAACAAAGAGATTATTCGAAATCTCTTTGAAGAGAGAGGATAATAGGACCAAGGAAACAAGTATCTATGGTACATCTGAAAACTGGTTCTTTCTAGGGTGGATGGACTACTGGATGCAGGTCCAGTGTCATGCATGCATGAGGCTCCCCCTTTCCTCCTTCTTTCTCCACCATCGTTCCAACCACCTTTTAATTGTTATCAAAAAGAAAGTCAAAATATCAGTATCCCTACTTGGGAAATTGCAAGAAAAAAGGGAACATTAAGACGTATGGGATGGATTGAGAAAATGGAAGACCACCAAGAAATCAGAACTTATAACTAAGAAGCTGGTGAAGGGATGGAGCATCCAAAAATGTATGAAAAGTTATATGACCAGGGTTTTGTTTCCTAAGACCTCCTCAACTTCCACAGCAGCCCTGCCTCCCTCGCTTCTCTTAAGTATTTGTCTTGGGCTGTGACAACAAACTGCTGTCATTTCTGACTGAGAACAACACTCCTTGTCTGACATAAATACTTTCCCCAAACAATAGTAAAAGAAGAAGTACCTTACCCCTCACATTTTGGTGAATTTGGAGGCGTACTTGTTGGATCTTCCTCAAGGATGGTCCTGAAGTGTATTGGGAACATGCCTCCTATAACGTGCATGGCTTCCTCAGCCTCTACATAGCCACGTAAATCAAATTTCCCCAGGAGTCGGCATTCTTCCTCTGGCTTCTTTGGAGTTTCTGAAGTTACTGGGGTGGGCACATGCTCCAGTATGAAGAGAAATAATCCTATGCACAATAGCCACAATCTTCGGCTGGCCATTTTAACTCCGAGCTGCTGGAAGAAAATAATAGCTGTTTTGAAAAAAAAAAACCAGAGGCTTTTATGAGGCTCTCTCATGTTTATGACTCGCCAGCCTATAAAGGAACAGGTGAATTCTCCAGGGACAGAGAAGTTGATTCTTCTTTGCTGCACACCTGTCGAGATGCAGACTCACGGCTGAAGAAAGGAAGGGACAGGATTTCTTTTCAAAAGGAAAAGAAACCGTGCCTTCTTTTTTCCTTTATTTTATTCAAAACGGAGTCATTTGTACTATGTCATGTGTTTTCGATATCCTGTAAATAAGAGTGTGTGTGTGTGTGTGTGTGTGTGGATTGTGATTTCTGTTGTTTATATATCAATATTTTTGTTTGGATATTGATAATTAATAAAATGGACTATAATAATCATTAATGCATACCGTCCTTTTGGGGCATCACCCAAAAATATTGCTTGGTAAGGTCAAGAATCCTTATAGGCTTTACTCCTATATTTACTTATAGGAGACTCAGGTATAGACTAATCCAGCGTCTTCGTTTCATCTGTCATGAAGACAATTCTCTCCCCTTTATTCATAATGCTTAAGCGTCATCCAAAGTTACATGCCTGGGTTTCAGCAATCCGTATTTTGGTAGCTGTCATTTAGTGCCATATATTGCTTTAAGTATTGTTAGATCGCGCAGTGAACGAAGACTGGAGGCATTAGTGACAATCAGATCTCGTTTATTAGGTTCAGCTCAAGATTATCCGGACTGCCTGCTGGGCCTGGGGAACCCTCTTTTATGGGATTCCCCTGGCTTGCAGGCAGACAATTCCATAGGCTGATAGACCTCCGTCGCTAGTTAGCCAACCAGCGACGGGCATACAATTCTATGTAAATGGACAGGCAGTAATCTCCCTCCAGGGCACAGGATATGCAAGGGATTAGGCCGAACACAACAAGTATGGATTATAAGGACATTGATAAGTTTGTCTACGACAAAGTATTGCACTATATACTATTAAGTCATAACTCAACCTTTCATTCAGGAGTTCAAAGCTGTGTATACAGTGCTTTTGTTTTTCTCTCACCTTGGGAATTAGGGGATGAACTGAAACACAGTGCCAGGTTCAAGTAACCCAGTTAACCTTTGAGGCTGGCGGTGGACCAACAGCTGGGTTCTTCCTGTATGGCCAGTCATGCCATCCTTTATAGCAGAGGTGTCCAACCTTGGCAAATTGAAGACTTGTGGACTAATTTCCAGAATTACTCAGCCAACGTGGCTTTAGAGGATTTCATTTTGCTTCACTTTCTGGACTAATGTCGAACACCAAGAGAATATTCAGAATTCCAAGAAATTTGAACAATATTAGAGAAGAACCGTGATTATGATTAGGAGACGGGCAAGTAAGGGCAGGCAAGGAAATTGAAGGACTTTGCTTTGTTTAACCTTGAGAAAAGATGATTGCAGAGGATTCGGCAGCCTTCTTCCAAAAATCTAAAAAGATGCAGAAGGTCCCCTCTTGTTCTAGGTGCAGGACATGGAATACAGTAATAAATTTAAGTTACAGGAAGACAGATTTCATTAATACAGTAGGAAAAAAAGAACAGTTCAATACTGGAACCAATTTTTTAGAGGCCTATTGGTTCAGTCTCCTCACCCACCCCTTTACTACAGGTTTATTATCGAAAAGTAACAATTACATTTTAACAAAATGGAGGCTGCCTACTTATTTTCTAGGATGTTTTACCATGGATTCTTCCACTGAGCAAAATCTTGGCCTGCTGGCCTAAATGTTTCTTCCAACTCTACAATCCTATCATAATAAATGGGACATGATTGAGATTTCTAAAAGATATAATGATATGTAGAAATTACATACAGAAATTTTTTTTTTCCTTCTCATGATTGTAGAAGTGATGTTGACTGACTGGAAGAAAATGCTTCTTCGCACAATGTTTAGTCAATATGTGAATTTTGCTGTGTGGAGATGAAGGAATTTTCACATTTTTGAATCCATCCACAAACTAAAATTTGGTTTCTATGAAATTTAAGGCAAAGGTTTCCCCTGTCCAGTTATGTCCAACTCTAAGACATGGTGCTCATCTCTGTTTCTTGACCAAGGGAGCTAGCATTGTCTGAAGACATTTCCATGGTCATATGACCAGCATGGCTATACCTCAAAGGCACACAGAGCACTGTTACCTTCCCACCAAAGTGGTACCTATTTATCTATTCACATTTGCATGCTTTTGAGCTGCTAGGTTGGCAGGGGCATGTAATGGGTGTTCACCCTGTTGTGTAGTGCTCAGGTCTTGAATCCTGGCTGTCAGCTCTCCAACTGACAAGCTCGGCATTTTTAACTGCTGAGCCATCGCACACCAATTGCAACAAATTTCACAAGATGACTATCCATTGTGGGAAGAAATGCAGCCAACATGTGAGATTTGCTGTGGCAAGAAATGCAGGAATTTTCACATTTTTTAATCCAGCCACAAACTTAAGTTTGCTTTTTATGAAATGTACAGTTCTTTAATTTTTTGCAAAGCCTTTCTCCAACTAAAAGAATCATACAAAGAATAGCAAAGAAAAATCTACACAAAAATACTGGTGAAAGCAACATATCAAGTACCTGGGACATTTCTTCAAAAAATATATATATACTTGTGAAAAACTGTGTCCATTGAATACATGGTATCCAAAATGTATAGGAGAAATGAACCAAAAAAGGAGATTTTAGTGCCATTTATTTCTTCAACAAATCTCAAGAGAGAAACAAAGCACAGAAATGAAAAATAGAAAATACAAAGTGACAGGTTTGTTTTTTTCAACATAGCCACAGTTGAAATGGTTTTAAATTATTTAAAATTTAAGAGTATTTCATACATTAATAGGGAGTTGACCTATGTTGCTATAAATCAAGATGACTTTATTTCAGTGATAGACCGTTATTTCCAAACATATTGTTTTGGCATTTAGGTTTGAGAAAGACACACCAGGAAATGATTCAGCAGATGTACTTGTTCTGAATGGTATGCATGAGGATGACCCATAAGGATCTTATTAGCCTCGGATTCTTCTGGAACTGGCATTTGGCAGCCATATAACAATTGGGATATTCTTTTATCAGTTGGGTTGATAAAGCAAGAAGGTTCTTAGTAGGAAATCTATTCCATCAAGTCCATTAACATGTTAGTAGTTTACTAATCCATTTTTTATTTTTTTTATTTTCTTGTTTCTCATGACATTTTTAAGTCATAAAAAGAAAGTCACTCAAGAAAGTGGAATATATATATCCTTAAATAAATAAATAACGTATGGCAGCAAAAAGTCACTGAAGAGGATATGAATAGAATCGGAGGGCATGACTCTGCCATGGGGTGTCTGCTTCTTTTTAATAAAACAGACAGGTTAAGCATCTGGGACGCTTAGACAGCTGTTTTGTGCTTATTGTTACTTTTAAGTGATAAGCAAAAAAAATGATGCTACCAACATGTGATGATTTTAATACATCCTTCCTGGAGAGATAGAAATGGTCTTCCTACTCTATTTCTAGGTTCCCAAGGGAATTTCAGTTGGCTACTTCCAACTATCCACTCAGTCTTGCAGCAAAAAAACCACCTCTATTTATTCCTCTTCCCATTTGTAAAATAAGGCCACCTTCAAACTGATTTTGATGCCTTGTGACTTCATGTAGGTTTTGGGGCAGCCCCACGGAACCTGGCTAGGGAATTGTGGGAGTTTTAAGTTCACCTATCTGAAAGATTCTCTTTTAACTTTGCCATCTCACTTACAATCCTGGATTTTCTGAGTGGCTTCTACCATAGCATGGATAACCACAGAGTATGGTAAAAAGAAAAACACTGACTTTGATATGATAGCTTTACTTGGTTTTTACACAATGCATGAATTGCAGACGTAAGATATATGATATGATGTCACTGTTACCATCTTTACCACACATTGCTAATTTGTCTGGATATAATTATTAACTAGCTCTGGCTTGGCCTTATTTCCCATCCCCAAAACAGGCAAATGTAGCCATCTCTCTTTTATTTGGCTACTGCAGAAGAAACTGGATTCATGTTAGTGAACATTCTTATAGCCTTAATAAAAAGGCAACATTTCTCACCCACATCCAGTTGATTTTATGGACACAAGCATATTGCTGGCCTGGTAATGCTAGAGGAATAAATGGCTGTATCTTCTCTCTAAATTTTCATCTTGACCATTGTAGGGCCATTTGGTCATTGCTGCTACCAGATGCACAACTGATAGCAGCTTATTTATCAGCTGTCAGGTCAATTAGGTGAAGCTTTTTCCTCTATATTCCAATGGATAGTTGTATATTTTAATCAATGGTTGTATGTTTGTGAGGGGAAAAAAACTTAGGTTAACCTACCTGGCTGGGTTGTTGTGAGATAGAAATGGGATTGCACTTCCGTGATACTCGAGCATCCTTCGGGTAAATGTTTGTTTTAAAAATGATGCAAACATCGTATGACTTGCCACTACTTGTCTTTACCTTTTAGCAACATGAAACACCTGAACCCAGAGAGTTACAAAAGCCAGAGCAAAGCATCAGGGGATTCAGCTGGCAAAGACTAAAACCTGGGCTCATTTCTTAGCATAGTTTTGATTCTATCTGAAAGAAATGTTCTTTAGAATTACTGTCTGCTTTACTTGTTTTAAAGCAATGTTTTTCAGCCTTGGCAACTTTTAAGATGTGTAGACTTCAACTCCCAGAATTCCCAAACCAACATGCCATCTGGGGAATTATGGAATTTGAAGCCCACACATCTTAAAGTTGCCAAGGTTGAAAAACACTATTTCAAAGGAATGAGATAAGAGGTTGCAACCTCTTTCCCCCAGATAGGTACCCTTCAGATTTGCTTAAAATTGCAGCTCCTAGAATTCCCAGTTACCATGCTATGAATTCTGGGAATTGTAGTGCTTGCACATCTGGAGGACATGAGAGAGAGAGAGGAAGCAGCAGAAATCTAGCTCATGTGGATGCTATGGACTTGCAGGCAACCTGAACCAATTCACCAAGAAATCAATATAAACAACAGATTGCTTCATAATGTAATATTGCATTCTGTCAAAATTCTCTCAGAAACCCAAAGCAGGCTAGCTAAATAAGATTGGTGGGACTAAGATAATGATTGTTTCTGAAACAGGATCTGCTCACATTGTGTTCAGCCTTCTGACCATTACACCCTCTCTGTCACTAAGTTGAATTACTAAATGGCACTGCATTGTGTAACGTTTGAAGAGTTTCATGATTTTGAACTATGATGTTTTATTGAATTCAGTGGCATCTGCTGCAAGATAATTATGAACCTTCATTCTTGAAAACCCTTGAAAAGCTGCTAAAAGAAGGGATACCCATGAATACTTCACTAACATCCCCAAATAAAGCAAAAAAAAGGAGAGCAAACATTTTCTGTCCTTTATTTCCCCTGAAGACTTTTTGTGCCATTCTTGTATGTCAGTAAGCTGAGTCCAGCCAATTAAATTTGGCCAAACCACTGCTAAACCAAAATTCCAGGTAATCTGGAAACCTGGATTTTGTTTACTGTCGTTTAATTTGACGTTCATGGGGTTTTAATAGTCAAACAGAGACTTTTTTAGATTACCATCTTATCTGAGATTTCAGTGCATGACTATTGTAATATTTGGATATATCTATCATACATGTATCATTCATTTTAAACAGATCTCATGTGAGGCATGCCAAAAGGTTTGCAGCTAAAATATAGTAGCTAAAATGAAATTACCTGCAGTAATTTCATTTTATATGAATCCCCACTTTTTTAAAAGAGTAAGTGTGCTTATAAAGATCTGTTGGAAGAAATATCCATCTAGGTTCAGTTCCAAGTGGGGAAAAAGACACTGGAAGTATGGAGACTGCTTGGAAAGATGGTTTAATGGTGGACAGCAGGACCTCATGGTTTGAGGTCCTGGGGAAGAAGCAATC
>JANHFT010008954.1:15465-28281 GCA_032467955.1 Pseudoxenodon macrops
AGGAGAATGGATGGTAGACAGGAAGTAAGAGAGGGAGAGGAGAAGAAGAATAGAAAGTAGAGGGGAGAGGGAGAAGGTAGAAGAAGGGGGAAAGGAAGGGTTAAGGAAGTAGAAAAGGGAAGGAAGAAAGGAAAAGGAATGTAGAAAAGGGATGGAACGTTGTTGCGGAATTAAAAAGATATAGTAGACAAAAGAAAATAACAAAGACAGACAATTAGGGAATTTGATGGTGGATTCAATGATGAAATTGTAATTATATTATGTTGAAAAATATATGATTGTAAAGATTGCAAATGTATACTCTGAGAACTGATGTTGTAAGTGTTTTTGGGAGATGGAGGGAGAAAAATAAAATAAAACTTGAAGAATATTGTCTTCAGGGAGGGTTCCTGGCAACATTTTTAATGTCCAGGTAAATATCTTTTTTATTTTCTTGGTTATTTAATTTTAACATATAGTGGAAATAGTTTCTTGCTTTTAATTCATTGTTGGAATATTTGTTGTTCACTTTTTTTTTATGCTGCTGCTAATCTTTGTAAGGGAGGTATATCCATTTAAAAACCAATTACAGGTACTCCTCAACTTACTAGCACAATTGGGACTAGAATTTATGTTGCCAAGCACGGTGGTCGCACCTTATTTTCTGATCTTTTTATCACATTTAAGTCAATCATTGTAGTTATTAAGTAGTTCACATTGTCATTATGAAATCCTGCTTTCCCCATTGACTTAGCTGGTCAGCAGCTGACTAGGAAGGACTCAAATGGCAATCACATAGCCCCAAGACAGGAATAAATATATGCCAGTTGCCAAGTACCCAAATCTTGAACACATAACTGTAGAAATGCTGTAACAGTCATAAGTGCAAGGACCAGTCATAAGTCACTTTTTTCAATGCTGTTGTAACTTCAAATTGTAAATTGAGGATCACCTGTATGTATAATGAAGACAATATCCACAAGTGGAATTCCTCTCTCCATTCTGTTGAAAAGATAAAGGTGGGAAGAATTTGTGTACCAAAGCCTTTTTCAAAAAGTATAATTATTATGAATCCATTTACTGTATTGCTCTCAGTAAAAGCACTTAAAACCACGGTTGTCTTAGGAGAGAGCCAAAAATGTGATGATATATTTTTAAAAACTGAGTGATATTGTGAGTTGAGCCATCTAGACTCTATTTGATCTGGAGTTCAGTTATGAAGGGTCTGCTCCCTTGCAGGTCTCTGTGCACAGCTCCCTTAGGTCACTAGGTCGCTTGCTAGGAGAGGCTATAGGGCAGGGCACTAGGAAGGGCATACATTTCCCTGTTGAATGTATATGAATAAAAGATAGGGCTGAAAGAGACTCTTCTTTGATTGTCTTTAAGATACTGGTAGTCCTCAACATAGGACCATAATAGAGCCTGACCATTATGGTTGTATGTTGTGACATTGTAAAATTGTTTGTTTGGTTTTTTGCAGCAGTTATAAAGTGAATGCTACAGTCATTAAGCAAAAAACACAGTTGTTAAGGGAACCAATGTTTCGGTATGAGCATGATATTGAAAACTGGAAGAAAGAGCCAGTTTCCAGCAAAACTATTGTAAAATGTGGCTATGTGACCACAGGATGCTGAAAATGGCTATAAATGTGGCCACGTTGCCAAGCCACCCAAAGCTCAGTCGCAGGAGGAGGCCCAACTACTGGAACTTTGAATCCAGGTTATTGGTCCTCTTTTTGGGGTTGAAAGCAACTTCCAATGATCATTAAACACTGGTCATCAGTTGAGAGGGCTACCTTAGAAGTAACATAAGTAGGCACAACTTTTTTCCAATATGATAAGTTCAATTTTAAGGTTGCCCTCTCCGGCATGGCTTTTCAATGTACATTAGACAAGCTGTTCATTTTCACCCATGGTCATCCTAAAAAGAGGAGAAAAGAAATTAATTCCTTAACTAAGACTTAACTGTAAGCCTTGAATCCATTTGGTTTGATTTTCTGTTTTTTTCTTTTTACAAATTAAATGATAGATTGTAACTAATTATTATAAGAATCTTGGAAAGTCAGTTATGAGAGATACATATAGGTTGGATCCTGCCTCTTAAACTACTACATGTCTCCTCCTTCTCTGCCTTCCATTCTCTTTGAAACCTTCTCACCTTCTCGGGTACCCTTCCACTAAATGCTTCATACATTTGTCACCAAAATGTTTTGGCAGAAACATCAGCTGAAGCTTTTGACAGCTAGCAATGACTCTCCAAATTATCCTAATGAAGTATTATGTTTCTCTTTGGGAACTCCTACATGAATGAAGAGGGTCATTAATGGCATCTACTCTGAGCCTGGAAATTATTACCGGTAGTCAATGCTGAGACATTGTTTTAACTGCTGGCAGCTCCATTCACATCCCCAGTGCCAAGTCTTAAGCAAGTTCTTGACAAGTTCTCTGGAGACCCCTGAGTAAGCACTTCTCCATCTGTGTTCCTTCCTCTTTAGCATTTATTCATTAACAAAGCCAGCATGAGAATCATTGCTTGTCTCTTAGATAGCTGCAGCAGATAATTTCCACCTAAAAAAAGGTCCCTTGAATCTGGCGTTTAACAGGATCTAAATAACTCACTGTAGATAAGATCCATAATTCTGTCTTTTGGAAATTAGAATACCAGAGTTGGAAGGGACCTTGGAGGTCTTCTAGTCCAACCCCATGCTTAGGCAGGAAACCCTATACTATTTCAGACAAATAGTTTCCAATCTCTTCTTAAAAACTTCCAGTGTTGAAGCATATACAACTTCTGGAGGCAAGTTGTTCCACTGATTAATTGTTCTGTCAGGAAATTTCTCCTTAGTTCTAGGTTGCTTCTCTCCTTGATTAATTTCCACCCATTGCTTCTTGTCCTGCCCTCAGGTGCCTTGGAGAATAACTTGACTCCCTCTTCTTTGTGGCAGCCCCTGAGATATCGGAACACTGCTATCATGTCCTTCTTTTCATTAAACGAAACCTACCCAAATATCCCCTAATCATGTTTGTTGCTCTTCTCTGTACTCTGTACATAGTGCCACCATAAAAATAAGTTGAAATAACTAACGCCAGGTGGAAAAATGATCCAGCAATTTTCACTCAATTTCCAGAAATAGAATTTGCTTTACAATATTTAGAAAGAAGATACTTATACAACATTTTTGAGGTGTGTTTATTTAGTACTGAAAAACTCTCTGAATATCCTGTCTTTGTTGTATTTATCTTCTCTCCAGTGGTCTACAATCTTGCAAAGCTGCCCATCGTTCCATTAATACTCCAGGAAAGTTCTAATGAAGTGACTCATTCTCTGGGGAGTTTCTTCAATAACTATTCAAGTTATTCAGTACCACAGAAGATTAAGATGCTCTTTTGAAACAATCCAGCCACTGAGAAATTCATGGGGAAATTCTTTCGTTGGAGAACATTGGGAAAACAAATCACCTGCTTATTTTCTCTGTACATCAATTAAATAGAAGGTTGAAAGACAATGCATGCATCACTTAAAAGCCACTGCATCAGGTAGCTGGGCTGAAGTTCTAGTCATTTTGTCTGATGGCTCCTGGCCATTTCCCTTTCTTGAGGATCCCGGGTTCTGAATCTGCTTTCGTAACTTAAATTGATCCCCCTAAACTCTCCTGCAAAGAAGCCTCATCTGTCAACCAAGCTGAGTTGAGATTAGGTTACTAACTGAAGTAGATTCTTGAGGTAGATTGAGGCACCAAAGGAAAGTGCCAACTGTGTATAACCAGCCAATGAATGAACTGTTTTATTTATTTTTATTTTATTTATTTAGTTGGTCAAACATGTACGAGATAACAGGTATAAGTATAAACATGGACATAAAAATGAGTACAAATGAATGGGGACAAAATGGGGACAATCGGTCGACATGCTGGTGCGCTTATGCACGCCCCCTTAAGGACTTCTTAGGAATGGGGTGAGATCCACGGTAGACAGTTTAAGGTTGAAGCTGTGAGGGTTGGAGGATGTAACAATGGAGCCAGGTAGTGCATTCCAGGCATTGACCACTCTGTTGCTGAAGTCGTATTTTCTGCAATCGAGTTTAGAGCGGTTTACCTTACGTTTGTATCTATTGTGCGTTCGTGTATTGTTGCGGTTGAAAGCTGAAGTAGTCATTGGCAGGTAGGACATTGTAGCAGATGATTTTGTGTACTACGCTTAGGTCAGACCGGAGGCATCGTAGTTCTAAGTTGTCTAAGCCGAAAATTTCAAGCCTGGTGGTATAAGGTGTTCTGTTGTGAGCAGAGGAGTGGAGGACACTTCTCGTGAAATACCTCTTATTATTATACTTTAATTGTAGGTAGAGTATGTCCTTTCAGGATTCAATGCCTCTCCCTCTCTCTTTCTAAAAATTAGCATTTCTTGACCAGCAGACACTTATCAACTGTGAACTTTGCCCCCAAGCCACCCCAACAAGAGATGTTGTTAGTGTCACCATTACAGGCTGTTCCTTCATCCTCCACCCCTGCTAGAAATCTCCTTCCAATTTCTCAAAGAGACGCATGACATCCACTTTGGAAAATACAACACCCAATTCAGGGAAAAAAACCTAACACTCTACTGGTCTTCTTCTCTCAGCCATTTATATATGATGAGGTGAGCAAAGCAATAAAACAGACACTTCTCCCCACATGCTCCTACCTCAAAAACAAGAGAATCGAGATGAGTCCCTTCGACATCGCTCAAGGAATTGGCTTGTTTTTACGCCCATTTCAACAGCATCACCTCTTTTCTTCCAATTTCCCTTTTTAATGTAACAGTATGTTCCGTAAATATTGTTCCTGCTGACAAGAACATCAATTTACGTTATTCATAAAGCTATTCAGCATTCTTGCTATGAATAGTAAGCAGCAGTAACAATCGCTTGTATTTTTCCTCTGTGTTTGTGTGTGGTTTTTTTGTTTTTTTCCAAAAATAAAGACGCTCCTTTTGCATAAAGAGAATGCTGAAACTGGAGACGTTTTCAGCAAACACATAATGCCCAGTGAAGAAATGGAATTGCTTTAACTGTTGCTTCATATGCAAGGTGGAAACAGGGCCCTTAAGAGCTTCCTTCTTCTTCTGCAGTTGTCATTCAAAATTGTTTGTTAAAAACAAAACAAAAAGAGAGAGCGGAATGGGAATAGCTTATTTTGGAATGATGTTATCCATTTACTTGAATCTGACTTTTGGGGATTCTACAGGCCAAGTCTCTCCATATCTTCTGACTGTCAACTCTGAGGCAAACCTGGCTGAAGCCATCTTGTGCTGCCCCATAGTTACCACGAAGCCTGAGAGGGGGAAGGGAGGGGGGGAAAGAAGTCAAAACAAAAGGTTTTCCTGTGGGAACCAAGGTCATCGTGACAGGTGGCTATTGAAGGAGGAGAGGAGCCTGCTAGCTATATTCATTGGACAATGTGACTGGTGACACCTGGGAGGGGGGATTTTTACTCTTGTAATTAGGTGAAAACTGCAGGAACTTTTAGAGTTGGTTTTCACTGGCTGTGCTGATATGATGTATCCAATAAACATGTTCTTTGCGGAATCTACCTGCCTCGGAGTTCTGCTTTCAATGAATGCATTACTCGGATCGCTGCAGAGTTGATGCTGATCTTGCATTATTTCTTTGAGTTGTTCTATGCTCTGGCTGATGTCAACTTTAATGGTGTCCAGCCATCGTGTTATTTGTCAGCCTGGTTTCCTTTTACTGCTAATTCTTCCAAACATTATTGCTTTCCCCCATTGAATTCCCTTGCGTGACATGGCCAAAATAAGTGAGACACAGTTTCATGATTTTGTCTTCTACTGACACGTCTGGCGCTATGCGCTCCAGTACTTGATTGCTGGTCAAGTTTGGTGTCCAAGGAATACACAGGAGCTCTCTCCAACACCACAGCTCAAATTAGTCAATTTTCTTCCTGCCTTGCATTTCTAAGGTCCAACTTTCACAACCATAGATAGCTATGGGGTTTCGGAATATTTTGGAATAGAATTATCGAATGAATAAAAGAAGAGGGCAATATACAAGAAGTCAACTATCTCATCAAAGCTTCTGTTCACAGAAGACCCAGAAGTAAGCTAAGTGACACACAACTGGAAACCAAAAATGAAAGTATCTGGAGTTTGAATTCAGAGATCCACACAAGATGTTGTTCAGAAGGAACACTAGGCTAAAAAAAAAATCACCCCTGCAATTTCAGGGTGGGTGGGAAATCTGCCACTTGGAACGAAATATTCTTCTCTTTTTTGTCTCCTTCAGAATGTCTTTCAATCTTCTTTCTTCTTCTTTTTTTTCTTCAAGTTTCCTCCAGGGTTGGATGTATCAGAAACTGTGCTACAACTGGGTGTTTTTTTTTTCTGTGGCACATCTTTCCATTACTCTAATTCCTCCAACAGGTTTATTTATAGATTCCTTTCCTGCCATTTCAGCACTCAAGGTAACTTCCCTTCACTGCAATTTGTTCCCATGCTCTCAAACCTGGACTGCTCAAAGCTTAGCTAGATACATTAGCTATTTCCATTCGGGTACCTGTTGAGGCTAGAACCATCAGCGGTGATGTCTAGGACTTCTGGGAATTTAGTCCAACCCATTTGGAAGGTATTCATTCCATAGGAAGAATGGCGTTGACATTGCAGGTAGGTGGAATAGCTTCTTATGCCCATCCCAAAAGGCAGACCTTACCCGAGTCTATCGACCTTTTTGTCCTGTGGTTTATCTTCAATTATGCAATATGCCACCACATTTAGAAATCCCACAGGCAAGATGTACCGTATTTTTCGGAGTATAAGACGCACCGGAGTATAAGATGTACCTTAGTTTTTGGGAAGGAAAATAGGGGGAAAGTGCACATAAAAAATACATTCATCAAGAATCATGAGATACAACACATAGTGATAGTCATGGGATACTAAATAAGCAAGCAAATCATAGTAGGAAACTAAATAAAACATATAGGCATGAGTAATAAAACTTCTGAATTGCAACTGAATGTGTGGTTCTAATCAGGCACCTGACGTGTGATTGCGCTCATATCTTTGCTGTTTCTTCAAAAAGAACTAAGGACTCCAGAAGCTGTTTCAAGACAGTCTCTCATCTAATTATGACAAGATATCTCAATCATGTTGTGTCTTTCAAAGCTTAGGCATATCATGAAGTCCTGAATGATGATGCTAAGCTTGGGTAAGCAGAAGCACATGCAATGACTGAATGGTGGAATGACCAATCAAAGAGGCACCATTGGCACCTCCTCCTTGGGTGTATTCCAGCAAGAGGAGAATATTAGAGGAGAAACATTTTGGAGATGCAAGAAGAAGGACAGGACTGAGAAGGATTCAGAGTCCTAGTCCTTGTTAAACAGCTAGAGTTAGAAATATTTGCAGGCTAGAGTAGATTAATATTGGTGGGGTAAAGTTAATTTCTAGTTGAAATCTGTTTGTTCCTATGTTCTTATGTTAACCTTGTCTCTGTCCTATCCTGTATCTTGCATCCACGGGATTTAAAGAATTTCTAATCCCTAAGGGTTTTAGTGTGGCAAAAGAAAAAGATACAATAGGAAGGATATGTGACACATATAGGGTTGTCTATAAAGTCCCTCTGAAGTTTCAATAATTTCCATTTCCTGCAACGCATAAACAATCTGTAAAATGCAAGGAGAAAGGATTTATTTAAGATTGAGTATATTTATTTTTAGAATACTGGATATTATGCTTTGTATTCAAACGCATACAAACAAAGATGCTAAATCGTGAATAAATTCTGTCACGGTTGCATTTTGCCAATTGTTTATATATTATGTAACAGTGAATTTATTACAAATTTTAAAAAGGCACCAAGTCTTTATGAACTCTTTGAATAACGCAGTATTGGAAGTCTCTTTCTCTCATCTACAAGATCCATACATTGATTTTTGCTGTAAGGACAGAGCAAATAGATGGTTGCATTCTCATGGAATAGCGGGTCAGAAGAAGTTAAGATGGCACCTGTAACCGCCAGATAGAATGCATACCCTTTTTGGTATATGTATTGCACATGAAAGCAGGGTATGCTGCCACAGTGGTGCAGTGGTTAGAATGCAGTATTGCAGGCTAAAGCACTGTCCACAGCCAGGAGTTTGATCCTGACCACCTCAAGTTTGACTCAGCCTTCTATCCTTCAGAGGTCAGTAAAACGAGGATCCAGAGGCTTGGGAACAATATGCTGATGTTGTAAACCACCCAGAAAGTGTTGTAAAACACTATTGCAGGCAAACTCTGCCCACAATCTGGAATTCAATCCTGACCGGCTCAAGGTTGATTCGTCCTTCCATCCTTTTAGTAAAATGAGGGCCCAGATTGTTGAGGGCAATATGCCGACTCTGTTAACCACTTAGAGAGTGCTCTAAAGCACTGCGAAGTGGTATATAAGTTTAAGTGCTATTATTTTGCCATCTTGACTCATTTTTAACCCTCCTGGGAATAATTTCAGACTGTCTGCATTTTTTTTTACTCCACAATGGAACAGGTGCTTGGGAATTCAGTATTGCTCAGTGAACTGGAGAGTGTGAAAAGCCCATATCTGATCTTGAAAAGAAAAAAAAGAAGTGCCACGCGTACACAAATGTAGACCATATTTTATTCATCGAGACCAACATGCCTACACAAACTAAACCCTCTCAGTATCCCATTTCCTGCTGTCTGACTCTCCAGGTTGAGAGCCCGCGAAACCCTTGACATTTTGTTGGCAGCCGTGGGAAAGCTGCAAAGTTGTCGAAAAGGTTGCAAGAAGGAGGAAGAGGAATGATAATTTTTAGGGCTTCATTAACATTGCGCTGAATCGTATTCTCATCCTCAATTCTAAACTCTTGAGCTCACGGCGACATTGGGTGGAAAGGACACCATTCCTTGATGTTCTAAGACGCCATAGCCACAAACCTGAATTAAACTACAAGAACGGCTGTGCTAAAAGATGCTGGTAAACATGGGCTCTGTTTCTACAGCACGCACAATCACAAAGCAGGGCAATTGTGGCCTAGCGGGTTTTGCAAACCCATTCGGGCTGGGATGGCGAACCTATCACACACGTTCTGGAAGTGGCAAGCAGAGCCATCTCTCTGGGCACGCCAGCCATCGCTTGTTGCTCTTCCGGGTTCCAGTGTGCACATGCGCACCATCCAACTGATCTTCATGCATGCATGTATGCATGCCAGAAAGCAGAAGACCAGGTGGCTGTCGCACATGCGCATGTCGGAAACCGGAACCAGCGCACACATGCGTGCCAGGGAACTGCTCTTCTGGTTTCCATCACTCTTGCATATGCGTACCAGGGAGCTGCTCTTCGAGTTTCTGCCACCGCCCCACACGCACACACATGTTCCCGTTTTGGTTCTCAGTGCTGAAAAGGTTCACCAACAATTCACTAGGGAATCGTGTGTTTCATTTATGGTTCTGATAGCCAAATCTGGACCTAGCTTCTTCCTTGGTTTACCTACCCAATAAGCAACCAAGATGGAAGATCATTTAAAAGCAGTTTATTAAAGTACCCTGTTAAAGTGGGATCTCCCTATAGAAAGGGAGAACCTTAAGGCCCATCTTACATTCCTTTTTATAGTCAACACAACAAAGAAAAATGACAGAGGAAAGTAGGTTGGTCAAGATAAGCGTAACCCCTCCTTGCCCTGTAAATCAACTACAAATCTTCAAAAGTTGTAGGAGCTTCGTCACTGGAGGCTTTCAAGAAGAGACGGGACTGCCATCTGTCAGAAATGGTGTAGGGTCTCCTGCTGAGCAGGTGGGTTGGACTGGATGACCTATAAGGTCCCTTCCAATTCTGTTAATCTGTTAAACCGGTTAAAATACCAGGACGTCCAGAAAAATGGGTCAATTTAGTAAACACGCTCACCGTATTGAGCAAATGCACTCAAAGGAGAGCATGCAGAGCTATCGCTAGCTGCACTTAGTTAGCCCTGACCACAGCTCGTGTTATGCTCCTGTGATCTACGATCAAAAGCGATGCTGCTGCATCTTCTGAAGATTTTCTCTCTCCCGTCAAACAGCTGCGCCCCCACCAAGAGGGAAGCAAATTACTTCCCCTCCATGGTATTTTCTTAAGGCTGTCAATAGACTATTCAAAGCAACAATTTTCTCTAACAGGAACGAGGAGAGAGGGTTTAAAAAACATAAAATAACTGTCCTTTTCAGTTAGATCACCATGGCCAAACTAAGGATTCAACTTTGAGAAATGAAACAAAAGAGCCAGATTCTCCTAAAGGAAGCATTGGGGTTTCAAATGTGCACACAGACTGACCTACACACATGCCTATGTTGTTGCATGCACGTATCATTGCTACTTTCCAAAAGCAGTTTCCTCCCCTAACGGGTAGACAAAATGCCCTTATTATACAGGGGTTCTATAAATCTTACAAATTTTTGAAAACATTCATCCGTGGGCCTGTGTTTCAACTTCACTAGCTGTACCGTGGTGGTAGAATGCAGTATTGCAGGCTAATTCTGCTGACTGCCAGCTGCCAGCAGTTCGATTCTCAATGAAATCTCACCAGGCTCAAGGTTGACTCAGCCTTCCATCCTTCCGAGGTTGGTAAAATGTGGAACCAGATGGTTGGGGGGCAATAGGCTGACTCTGTAAACTGCTTAGAGAAGGCTATAAAAGCCCTGTGAATATACAGCAGAGGTATATAGCTCTAAGTGCTTTTGATATTGCTATACCCTCTAAAAGTAGTAACAACAATGTTCCTCCGGTATGCAAAAGGCATCATAAAAATATCCTTGAACACATAAAGCAGAGGAACACAAAGCCAATAAGGTTGATAGATTATTCAGGGAATACCCACAAGAGCTGGCATCAGCTTGCTTGCATTATTAATGTGCAAGTTTTTTTCTTTGGTAGGTTTCCAAATCTTCAAGACTTGGAAGATAGGAAGGCATTCTACAGGTCCTGCTTTTTTTTAGAAAAATCTGATATGATCAGAATAGGAAGCATTTTTGATGAGCCATGCTGGTATAGTGGTTAGAGTCCGGTACTGCAGGCTATTTCTGCTGACTGCCAGCTGCCTGCAAATTGTAAGTTCAAATCTCACCAAGCTCAAGGTTGACTCAGCCTTCCATCCTTTCCGAGATGGGTAAAACGAGGACCCATATTGTTAGGGGCAATTTGCTGACAACTCTTAGAAAGGGCTGTAAAGCACTGTAAAGCGGTATATAAGTCTAAGTGCTATTGCTACTTACAGTGGTTGAAGCAGCCTTCTTCTAGCATGATAGCCACCACATTTTTTTAAGCATGTCATTAACCCAAATTTCACCAGCATGACCAACTGTCATGGCTGCATCTCACCTATCAGGTAGGTGATTAGGTCAGACCAAAGGTGGCATAGTTCTAAGTTGTCTAAGCCCAAAATTTCAAGTCTGGTGGTGTAAGGTTATGCCACCATAACTTAGGAAGATTGTGATTGTGGGAAAAGTAAAAAGTCATTCCTTTCAGAATTTCATTTGTGTGCTAATTATTACACATGCACACAATGACACACAAGGAAAAAAGAAAGGAAGAAAAAAGTTTTTTGCAAACGAAAAGGAACATTATGGGCTGCATTCACTTAGACGTAAAGCCATACTATATGTATCCGTGCATTCAGGCGTTAAAAGAAATTTACCCGCACCATGTCCCACCTTTTAAAATAATTCATATTATTACAGGATGTAAAAACAAGAAAGGAGACAGCAGGCAAAACAAACAAACAGCCTTCTGTCGTGCCTTTCCCCAAATATTGTTAGAAACAGCCTATCTGCTAAAATAATTGAATATCCATACAAAGGCTAAGGGCTATTTGGCCCTGGACCGATTTTGTCACTTCTTCTACTTGTAAATAAAATATCATCTTTCCACTCTGGCATATTACTTATTGAAATGACTTCCCTTCCACTTTCCTGCTTAGCAAGCATTCGGTTTACCTCAGCTTTCAAAAATATTGTGAAAGGTTCAGCAACTTTCCTGAGGTGGGTCCTAAGTGCGTGTGAGAATGAGGGGAAAGCCCCCTTTTTTTAATGTTCACCAGCCCGTTTATTCTGGTCCTTTGAACTGCTTGCCCCTTGCCTCTTGTTAAGCACTCGGGCTTGATTTTATTCCGTCTTAATATTGGCGGTTTTTTTTATGGTTTTTGTAGTAGGAGGGGAGAGCTGTCCCCGGGGCAATTAACATTCACCACACAGGCTACTGGCTGTCTATGTACACATATAACAAGACACCCAGTTTGCCCTCAAGCTTAAAAACTCAAAGGCAAAAAGCTCGGGAAGGGATAGAGGTGGAGAGGAGGGGGGAAAAAAGGTAGGAAGGAGAGACGGTTGACAAGAGAAGAACAAAGTTGTGAGCTGTAAACAATCCTCTTCATTGTTTCGGGGGGTCACGCTTGTATCACTCTTCTTGACCTTCCAGACGGCAATGAAGTAATGCTTGGTCTGCCCACAGACAGAGGCCAAAGGGCTCTGGAATCCCAAGGGACCTGTTCAAATCCACACCGTGCGCTCGAGAGTTAGGGATGTTTCGAGATTCGTGTGGTCCACGATGTCAGCTTCTCCACAGAGGACCATTCTGCCTTTTAAGGAAGGAAGAAGATGCTAAGAAGAGTTGGACTACGCATTCTTCTAGCTAAGTATGGGTGACATTGACCATCTGCAGTACTTTGGGGTTTCTAGATTTGGTTTTTTTTTTGTTAGCTCTGTCCAGCGATGGTGGAGAATATTTTTATCCTTGTAAAGCTCTGCATAAGCAGAAAAAAATAGATCCTTCCCCTTCCCCTTCCCCTTCCCCTTCCCCTTCCCCTTCCCCTTCCCT
>JANHFT010008956.1:9468-23286 GCA_032467955.1 Pseudoxenodon macrops
AGCTGTCCATTTTAGGTCTTGAGATATGATAGAACCTAGAAATTTGAAGGTGTCTACTGTTGATACTGTGTTGTCTAATATTGTAAGTGGTGAAATTATGAGAGGGTTTTTCCTAAAGTCTACCACCATGACCTGGATCACTGAGAATCTTCATAAACAACCCTCCCTCCCTCAGTTCAATAAATGATACTTTCTTCCTTAATCAGTTTTGGAGCAATATTCTTGTACTTGCCCTGTCTTGAGTATGTAGTTTACAATAGGCACTCAACGAAAGGTGAAGTCTAGGTAGTGATGTGAACTCTGGAGACTTCATTGAATAAAACCTTGAGGCAGAATCATTTGCATTTTTGACAGTTTCTCAAGTATGAAATAGTTTCCATCTCACAAGCACATTTACTGTAGCAATCCCTCACTTCTGCCGCTGTTCCAATTCGCACAGTGCTTATCCTCTGAGTACAATTAGAGTCCTGGATACCCACAAATGACTGTGTAGAGCAATATTTTTCAACCTTGGCAATTTTCAGATTTATGGTCTTCAAGTTCCAGAATGTTCAGTGATGAATCCTCCATGCGCACATATACAAAATGTCAGATGGCACCAAGTGCTTAGACTATAACCATGTCCTATATCACTGGTGCTCAGCCTTTTCTTCATCACCTTTAAATATCTTTAGTGGCCACAGACCATGGCCATGGACCCCCCAAGACTTAACTCAAGATTTAAATCATAACATTTCATCAAGCCCTCACGTACCTTCTGTGACAACGTCATGGGTCCCCACAGACCAAAGGTTGAGCAGCATTGTCCTATATGATTAAGACAAATATTTATTTATTTGTTACATTTATTTGCTGAATATCTTGCCACTATTCTAGAGCTACTCTAGGCAGCTTACAATGTATGAGTTTGCCTCTAGCAAATTTGTAGCAGTGGAAAGGCCATGTCTAATAAAAGTTAAGAAATGCTGATTCCAGGCCCAATCATTGATGTGGCCTTTAAGGAAAGGCTGAGCACAGTTATAATCTGGGGAAATGTCTTTGCCTGTGTTCAACCTGAAAGTTGGACGTTGCAAGATAGTCTTACTCTGGGAAATTAGAAGCATTTCTTCTTCTTTTGATGTGGCTTTTTTTTACAGGGAGCCTATTAACAGGAAGTTAAGACCTTTCAGAAATTTGGCAATGAACACCCTTGCACCTGCATAATAAAAGGTGAGCATCAGTTTCACAGGCCAGCTGGGTGAAATACATAGAAGAAGAGTGATTTAGCAGCTTCTGAAATCACCCTGGGATTCATTGTTGTTAAGCAGGGAACAAAAGTTTTCCAGATGCCCTATTTTCAAGAGTGCACGAATCAATTGGCAGTTCTTCAGGAGAACTGAGACTGATGTGGAATGACTACTGTGAGTGAGTGTGATCCTAGCTGAAGTGACAGGGTGACATGTGATCTAAATGTTCAACATTTCCATTAGTGCTAAGCATTTAACACATGTATTTAAAAACACCAAGATGACGTCTCAAGCATTTTGAACATAAAAATAAAAACACATGCCTGTTTTATATGAGGGAAAAACATTCTGAACTGATTTTTTTTGTTTTTTACAACTCTGTAATCCTTTGCTTCAGGGTGGTGACTGAATGGAGTTGAGCATTTACTAGCTGGATGCCCTTCCTGATGCCTACGCGGAGTTCACAGCAGATATTTTCTCTTTGCATGCTGATAGAGAAACATCTGTTGCTGCCTACAATTGGGATGTGAGCTTCTTTACCTCTTGGTGACCACACTACTTAGATGACAGAACTGATAATGGATCAATATATTTAATTTCTTTTAAGAACAACAGAAAATACCCTACACCAAATCTAGGTTGACAATTATAAAGAACTTACCTTTAATGGGATGGATGGATGGATGGATAGATAGATAGATAGATAGATAGATAGATAGATAGATAGATAGATAGATAGATAGATAGATAGATAGATAGATAGAAACTGTAGAAGATTATAGAGTTTAAATAATTTTACATTTCTCTGGGATTCTTGAAGGGCCTATGTATTCATTTCAATGAATTTTTATGTGCCTTTCTTCATTAGTTATGATCCTGACAAATTATAAGTATGGCACTTAAAAACAATAGTTTTTATTTTCTTTAAACAATAGTTCACAAAATTATCTTTTTATGTGTTTCCTTAATGTTTGCTAGAAAGGAAGTTATTATCCAAACATACAGTCTACCGTATCCTGTTTTGAGGACTTGGGGTTAATATTTAAAAACATTGTAAAAATCATAATGTTGGGTTAATGTTTTTAAAAACAACAACAAAATAATAAATAAATGTGTAGTATTTAATATGTAAGAAAGGGTTTCCCCCCCTCCAATGTTATCCTTCATTGTGAACTACAAATCAAATACCCATTTTTGTCTGGGGGAAAAGCCATGAAGTAATAATATAATTTGTTCATATTTGATTAAATATGGAATTAGAAAAATAGTTTACATATGAAATAGTATTGGTTTAAGATCTTATTGAACCTTTAAAAGATTGAACAAGGATGCATTGAGAAATGATTTGCTGCTTACAGTACAGTACCTTACGTAATGAAATGTAATTTCCTTAATATGTTATTGTTTTGTTCCGATTGCAACTCTGAAAAATAGAAAGTACAGTTCTACTACAAAACATTAGTGAATGGATACTAATTAATCAAGGTTTCTGTTGTCTCTTAATCTGTACTATTTTTGCTTGTGATTCCATAAGGCACCAATTAGCTTTTTTAATTCCATCTGCCATTTATCAGACAATTTATCACACAAGACCCTACAATTTTTGCTTAGGGGTTTTTTTTTTTCAAAAAAAGAATTTGTAATGAGAAGACTGTGCATTTCCTCAGAACTGAGCTACAATATTTTCTTCTTAAGAAAATGCAAATACATTCCTAATTTGCACAGTTAGTTCATTAGAAGACAATAGCCATATAATCTTTTGGCACAACTCCCAATTGTCACAGCAAATTTGGACAATGGTGAAGGATGCTTGTTATTCAGTAGCATCTGGAGAAACGTAGATTATCTACCCTGATTTAGCCCAGAGCCTCTTACTGTCTCTCTGACCCACCCATTACCACTTTGCAGCTGCATTGCACATCTGGTCTATTCAAGCAGCCAAATAAAATCCGAGGCTGACAGAATAGCCAGCATCATCTCATTGCTTCATCATACATTTTGATGTGTTAAAAACTTCCATTTTAGAAAAAAAAGAGGGTGAAAGGTTGTAGTCCACCATTCTTCTGGCCAAGTTAGTTTCTATTTACAGAATGCTGGGTTCCTTTATTTTCTTTCCAGATGGGAAGCATTTAGATATGATATTCCTCTGATTTGAAATGCATATCAAAACTGTGCCATCTTATTCCCATCTCATTCCCTTGTGTTACTGAGACTAACATGAGGCAGATTCCTCCCCCAATAAGAGCAGTGTTAATGAATGCTTAGATTTTATCTTAATTGTTTACTTGAAATCTCAGCAGCTCAAGCAGTGTATGTTTCAAGAGTCAGTCATAGAACTGCCTATATTTCCCACCTCTGGATTTGCCTGCTATTTGTTTCAACTGGTTGTGTCATTTAATGGTCTCTATATCTTTCCTCACAACTCTGATCCATAAACTCCAACACTTTTATTATTTGACCAGTTAAATTACTTTATTTAAATGACCTATGAGGGAGTGGCACTGAAAGCACTGAAATAATATAAGCATTGAAATACTATAAGGTCTGAATTCTTCAAGGAGTAACACACAAGGGAGGAGGGGATGAAATAAAATGTCTGATACAGAATTTGTACACTGAAGACAAACTCAGAGACAGTAGCTTCTATAGAATCTTCTCTGGAGAATCTCCATTATACTAAATACCTTGTTTGCCTGAAAATAAGACCCCGTCTTATATTTTTTGAACCCCAAAATAGGCGCTTGGCCTTATTTTCAGGGAGGTTTTATTATTTTGGGGAGCAAGATGGGGGTCCTCTTGCCGTCTTACCTGATTTCCAGCTATCTCCCTAACCAGAGGAAATGGCTGGGACTGGCTGCGCATGTGTTTAAATATTTTTTGCGAGTGCTTATTTTCGAGGAAACCCGGTAATATCCCATAAAAGGTAATTGGCTGTGTACCATGGAATAAAATTTAGAAAGTGGTAGATGTTGGGTAATTCTGAAGGGAGAATAATATGCATTGTGCCAGAGATTTTAACATGACATTTTCCTAGAAGTTGGCACAGAGCTGAATCCAGCTATCACTGAAGTCTCCTAAATCGTACTGGTTTTAATGGAGGAAATGAAACATTTCCCCACAATTTAAATAAATGGGACTTTGAAAATAATTAATTCTATCTGGTTTATGCTCCTATTGCCTACGGAGCCATGAAAACACGTGACTCAAAATAGGTAATACACAAAGAATCAAATGTTGGAGAAGAAAGTCATCACATGGTAACAAGTTAGCCTTTCCATTTTTAATGATATAATCCAATTAGAGAAAAATTTAAGAATTCAAGAACTAGAATTTATTATCTATTTTTCTAAATATCTAACAGTGAGTTTTAATTATATAAGTCCTGATTCTGATCCTATGTATGTATCTTTAGAGTATACCCCAGTTAGTAAACCTAACTTTTGAATCAATATACCCAACAACGGAATAAAAACCAGAGCAATAGACATTTCCAATGCATTCAAACTTACTTGAATCTGTTAAAAGAACATGGAGAAGATCAGTCAGCATCAATTACAAAGCCAACTGGATCAGCAAAATCAATCTCTTGATACATATTCTGTGCCATCTGGAGAAAATACATTTGAGTTTATTCCATGCTTATAAAATTATTTTATCTATCATTGTCCGGCCAATTTTCTATTAATTCACACGGCATAAAAATATTTCATTTAATAGCAATCCTTCAACAATAAATTGAGATACTTGCAGATTGGGAAAAAACAAAATGAAGAGTCCAGTAAATCAAAATTAATTATTAATTTGTCTTCATAGTGGGGCAATGCTTTCCTTTTTCAGCAGCATCCCTCAACATGTTGTCCTATAAATATTTTAAACTTCAATATACTTGACATGGAAGGACAGGACAGCTCCTTGCCCTAGTGTCTTTGTCTATTCCTGCAGCACTGTAGTTCACCTGACAATGTTAATGTTTTGGTCGAATAGTTTATATGCAATAAATGTAGTATAAAGTTAGTTTCTTTTTTGGTTCCATCTTTGGATAAAGTCTTTTTAAAAACAGAATGTGTACTGTACATAATTTTCTTGGCCTTCTGGTCAACAGTTTTTAAATCATATTTGGCTTTCATTAAACTATATATTTTATTTTTAATTAAAAAGGATAAAAGGGAATTCTGAACCCACTAAAAGAACTTTGTAATAGATACATTGGCAAAATACAAGGAAAAATCTAAAAAGTGAGTAGGAGGAGTTGGAGGAATCTGAAACGCTCCAGGAAAATAAGAGAGGAGTGGGCTGAAGATCACCAAATAATTGTCGGAAAACTTAGTATATTAAACTATTTCAGGTTAAATAGTATAACTAGTCCTTCTTAGCAATAGTTGGATTGGGGAAAGTCTATTTCATTAGATCTTCTTAGCTTCCATTTGAAGGAAAAGAATTATATTAACTCACTAACTTTTCATGGGTATATCTCGACAAATAATAACGTAACATTTTAGGTGGAAATGCAAGGAAACTTTTATTCACATGGAAGCATCCAAATTATCTGATCCTGCTTCTAGCCTTTTTTTGGTTGGTAGGTTGACCTGGCCTGGCTTTGTCAATCTTCTTGATGCATTGAAAAGAAAATCAAGAAATGAAAGCGCCTGTTTCAGACACCAAGAAAACTGAGAAGGTAAGAAAAGTTGAAGTTCTACAAAGACCCTTTTTCACCGAGCTTGCTAATAAAGACGATCCATCTCTTCATTACCATGCTACACATCCACCTCAGTTAGACTTCACAAAAGGGGGAAAAAAGCGGCCTTTATAGTTGTACATGATTATATTTTCCTTTTGTGTTGAGTTCAAAGTCTTCTTTTTAAAATAAAAAAAAAGCATGGGTAGATTGCTCACAATGCAATGGGCCATTCCCAGGAAGTGAGGGGGAAATGGCCTTTGCGGTTTTATATGAATACAATGGATTATGTATAAAAACAGCTTTAAAAAAAATATTAATGCATATTAGCTTCGAACAGCCATATTCTAACACCGTGTGGCTCTTCCAGTAGAGCAGATGAATGGAGGTATAGAAGAAGAAACCTTCAATGACAAAGAGATAAAGGCTTAGCTAAAAGGACCTGGATCTGTGTTTCAGGTAGCTCTATATGTTCCATCAGGAAATGAGTTATTAGGAGTAATGAAATCAGAGATCGACAATACAAAAACTTTTCAGATCCTTCAGAACAAGGCAACGACACTGGCCTTTTACTTCTCCACTTTGTAATGATTTCCTTTGAATGGCGGTTCTGAAAAAGCTGCGAGACGTCTTCCTGTTAGTGCTTTTTCATCTGTTCCAAACATTGGCCAATAATAACCCCAAACCTATTCTTCCCTTTCTTTTTTTTAAAACATATATTGACTATAATGACTATCAATTATCTAGTCAATGCATCCGATTTGAGAAAGAGTTAGAGCTCCTCTGTGCTGCTGCCAGATGCCAATATAGAAGTTTGATAAGATAGAGCAGGAACGTAGAGTTTTACGCAGCTATTCCTTTCCCAGCTGTATCCTCCATTGTGGAAAGAAAATCATGTCAACACTGTGACATGGTGGCAAAAATGGTGGTCAATTGTTCCTAGCAGCTTTTAGAAACAACTTTCCTTGTTCGGTTGACATTTGCAAGAAAGCAGGAAAACATGCTAAATGGCTTTCAAAAGAACTCTTCTTCTTGAATGTCCTCACCAGCTAAGCTTAAAGTTAACAGGAGGAGTTAATAACTCATTTATTTTATTAAACTTTTATGCCGTTCATTTTCTTGGTAAGGTGACACTTAGTCAAGAGTCCCCTACAAAGAGTTGGCCTTTTGGCTACCTTTATCTATTTGCTTATTATAGTTAAGTCCATCCAATAACTAAAGAACTCTAGCACAGTGTTGGTGAACCTTTTCAGCATTGAGTGCCAAAACGGGGACGCGTGCATGCTGGAAACTGGAAGAGCAGCTGCCCGGTGTGCATGCGCACGCCGGGAAGATGATCTTCTAGTTTCAGGTGTGCACATGTGCACTGGCCACCTGGTCTTCCGGTTTCTGGGGCACATACGTGCATGAAGATCAGTTGGCTAGTGTGCATGCGCCCCAGAAACCAGAGGATCATCTTCCCTGCGTGCGCATGAACACCAGTTGACTGGCGCGCCAGAACCCACAAGAGCAACAGGCAATGGCTCACATGCCCAGAGAGATGGCTCTGCATGTCACTTCCAGCACGCATGCCATAGGTTCACCATCACAGCTCTAGAATATGTAAGGAATGGGTAAATTAAACTTAACAATCAAAATAATTAATAAATAGGCAATCCTTCTCAATACGATGACCTACTGAAGAAATATTATAGGCATTGATCCAATATATCTGATGGCATCAAATTGATGTAGAATGTGTTATACAATCTTATTATATAGCTATTGGGACTTTCCCCCCCATAATCCAAATTCAAGTTTTCCCTATTTTTCTCAGATTTTGCCCTGCAAAAGCAGCGAACTGTTTAAGAATCTTTTTAGTTCTTTGCTATTGGTTTGCTAAGGACTGACAGAGTTGACACTAACTAAATTCGAGGGATGTTTTGAAATTAGTACAGCTAATGTATTGTTTTGTATCAGTACAGCTGTGTACCCAGTTGCATTTGCTGCCTACAATTATACTGAATAAAATGGAAATAAAATAAACGAGCGTGGAAAGCTCAGTGAAATACGTTTTTTCATCAAAACTCTGCCTTTATGGAAACTCGGCAGATGTTAACATTTTAAATTAGAAGTTTGTTGGAAGGATGTTGCATTTTTAAATTTTATTTTATTTTTGGAGAACTGCACATGATCATATTTATATAGCAGATACAATTTGTGTCATAGGAAATAAGACGGAAGAGGTCATGGTTGCAATAGCCGTTGGCAGGATTTGCATGTAATTAAGACGAAACAACGGTTATCTTGTGAAACTAATATAATGTCATTATCTGGGCTTACAAATGCATAATTTCAATGCACAGTTTGACCCACAAAGACCTAGGAAGGAGGAAAAATTGGCTGTGGGAAATCAAAACATATTTAAAAAGTTCAAAATTAGTATTTTCCACTATTAGTTTCCAGGGGAATGGCATATTTTAAGAATGTAGAGTTAGGATTCCTTCAAGCATGTAAGCAATTGCCTTTTTCCAAGTCAGCACCGATCAATTAAAAAAATGGTCACTGAACTGGAAGAAATTTTAAAAGTTACCGTATTTAGCCCAAAACCTTACTCTATGCAGGATCTATTATAGCATCTCTGAAAGATGAGCAGCTTCTGTTTAAAGACCTCCAAAATAACAGAATTGACCATTTCAGATGATAGGCTGCCCCACTAATTAACAGCTCATACTGTCCGAAAGACAATATAGAGGTTTTTGTTTTTTTTAATGTATTGTTTGCCTTACAACATTGCTATAAAACTAAGCAGTTATATCATTACATGGCTAAAATATAGAAGCATATATCAACTGGTGTCTATATCTTAACTACATTAATGTGCATTCCTCTAATCTCTGGGTTTGCAGAAGAGTTAGCCAGCATAGTAGACAGATGCAAGATTCACTGTTTTCATCAAATGCCTTCTTTTCATATGCGCCTGCCATGCGATGTCCTAACATGAGTACAAAGGATGGAACTTGCATTGCATTGATAAGTGACTGTTTTCATCATTCCTCTTGCCCTTTGGTGGCACCAAATTAATGGCTCTTTCTCTCTCCTGCCTAGGTCTATTCTATCTCAGTAATGAGGGTAGCAATGGATGTAGTTTTTGCAACTGGATGGGAGAAAAGTAAAGAAAATTGTTACTGAACTCCCCTGGCTTCATTTGCCTTTCCACCAAGTGTCATCTGTCAAGGGGGTTGGGAATCCACCAATAATTTTTTTCTTAACATAGAATTGGTTGAGGAGGAGACAAATCTTTGGCATAGATGCATTCAAACAAAGTTATATTATCAGCTAAGACTTGGATATAATTTTAGTAATATCCCAAATAGTTGTACAGTACAGAGGTAGGTTCCTAATGGTTCGGTCCGGTTCTACCAAATCGTTAGTAACTTACCAGCACGATTTGGTAGAACCACTAGTAACCTGGGCCTGCCATGGTCCCATCCTGGTTCTTTTGGTGGCACCAAAAATCTTGGATTTTGAGCATTCTGCACATGTGCAGAAGCTTTTTAAAAGCACTGCACATGCGTGCGCGCGGCCGCAACGCGTCCCTGAACAAACCGGCAGTAAGAACATTTAAAACCCACCTCTGGTACAGTATTGTTATTTTGGAACTGTGCTAAACATATATTTAAAAAAAAAACCACCTCACTCATAAGTAACTGCTGCAGAATAAAGTACCTGCAAGGTAAAATGGGGTTGAGCTTTCCTGCTGCATCCAACAGGTATGTTATTTGGCTGTCTTTCCTTACAGGCTTCATGATTGTCTTTGTACCAATATTAAGAATTGTTATAGATATCTTGGGTTTTGATTTTGCAGTATTGCATTAAAACGTGCTGCTTTTAATTAGCTTTTGTTTCTTATAGGTTCGGTGCCATTACTGAAATTGGAAGTGACTTTTCTTGCTTGTATTTTACGCTGATCAATGACCAAAATAAAGGCTTCATTTGATGTTGTCATCGTTGTTATTTGGAGAATGCACACTTTGTCCAGCAGGCAGCGGGCAGCACAAACACAATCATCTAGAAGAGTTGTTTTTTACACCAGCTGTTCTTTCTTTTGCTTGTTTTCAATGATGTAATTTGCAGGGAGAATCATTCTGACTGACAACATCATGTGTGAGTGGGCGGGACAAGCTTAAACTTGTCACCCCCACAGGCACTTGCTTTGAAAATTCACAACAACCCCCCCCCCTTTTCAAATGCTGTTAAAACAAAGGGAGGGGAGAGAGCGGAAAAAGGGAGAGAGAATGTAATTCTGCTTGGGGGTAATTCAGCCTTGAGCATATATCTCAGCACATTCTTTGATATCTGGCTCAGTTTATCAAAGTAAAAATAATTATTTTATTATAATAATTATTATTATTATGTATATGCGGCAAGATATCTGGGCAAAGAAGATTGTAGTGGAAGTAGCTCCTACAAATTCAAAAACAAGAGAGAGAGAGAAATATTCAATCTGTTTGGAAGTTTCTTATGCTTCACTTTTCATGTAAACATGCAAAACAAGATTTGATTAGCCATCTGACAATCACTGTGCTTTTCAAGTGTTCCTTTATGTTGAAACTATCTTGAAAACTTAATAAATTGACAGAACAAAAATTATAGGATTATTTATCTGTTTCCTGTCATTTCAACCAATTTGATGCCTTGAATTTGTTAGAGTGTAAAAAATAAAAAAAAGGTCATTTTGGCCCCTTCTCTTAAACGTATGTTGTTGTAATTACAAGAAAGATACAAAAATGATAAACCACCTTAAAGTTTTCATTTCTTATTGGGATTTTTTGTACTTTCTTTACTGTTGTCTGTAACATTTTCAAGGATTTTGCAATCCAAATCATGTAAAGTTTAATTAAAGAATTAAAGAAAACAATCAGTCTAGCAATATATCTTTGGTGGTGTTGCTGAAGCAAAACACCAAATGAACAAACAAACATTTATTATGATCACAGACCAGCATAAGAACCTCAATATAGTTTAATGGAGTAAATTTGTGCACCGCCCCACACAGAAGCTACACAAAGGCTGGAATAAGCCTCAGAACATTAGCTGCTATTTGAGCAAAAGCAACACTGGGGGCAGCAGTGTCATTCAGCAGGCTAAATAGATTTCCTCAGGAGCAGATGCTGTTAATGGACGGTAGCAGAAACATCTTGCCCTTTGGGTTTGGGTGGAATATGCTATTCTTTCACCACTCAACAGTGCCAATACAAGATTCCAAAATGCTTTTAACTTCTTAGCAGGTGCCTTTTCCCAACTAAGAGGCACATCAGCCTTTGCAATTTTGGCGTTGTCTACAAGTTTTCCACAGTGCTCAAACTGCTTGAGGCCATTTTAAGAAATTTATTTCCTGATTTCTCCACTTGGCCTCAGGAATACCCTGCTATTCACTTCATGCCGTATCACCTTTGATTGGCAGTTTCTTCCGCTTCGTTACACCTCCTGCGCTGGTTTAAACTAGTAACAATACCTTTTACCATAATTCCTGCCATTTAAGCTAGGAGGGGAAAGTAACAGAATGCTTGCCAGTTTTGTTTTGGGGGGAAAAAAGCCATTGTTTCATACATCAATGAACTTGTTCAAAAAAAGAGGGGGCAGTTTTTCATCATGACTTGGGTGAAGTTGTAAAAAAATATGGCCTGGGTAGGCAACAACCAGGGACTGAGAAGATGTTTTGCTGTAGAGCACAGTTGGAGTCGTGGTATGGGATGGGGCAGAGGTGGGTTCCTACCGGTTTGGACCGGTTCTATAGAGTAGGTAGTAAGCTGCTGGTGACGACATAGAACCGGTTCTGGTCTGTGGACACTGCCATCTTTTTTGTGGATTTTTTTTTTGGGAAAAAAAAATTTCCCCCCCGGGTTTTTTTCTCTTCTGCGCATGTGCAGAAGCCAAGTTTCTGGCACTGCACATGAGTCGCCATCTTGTTTTTGGCCTTTTATTGGAATTTTTTTGTACTGCACACATGCCCACACGGCGTGGGAGGCAGCAAACTGGCAGCGAGGTAAGTTAGAACCCACCCCTGGGGTTGGGGGCAATTAAATGAAGCAGACAGGTCAAAGCAGAGAGAATCAGAAAACACAACTTTTGACCCATCACAGCAAATATGTGGGTGGAGCTTGTCCTTGCTGGAATGGGAGGTGGGGTAGAAGTCAACTTCATTTCTGCCTGAGAAGTTGTCAGTGGCCACTACTTGTGCTACTGAGACTAGTTATGTTGCTGAGCCCTGTGGTATTAACTACATGAACAGTAGGCAGTTTCTTCAGACGTTCATAAAACCCATAAAAGAGAATTGAATTGACATTGCATCTCTGAATTGCTTTAAGACAGCTTCTTGCTCTACCAATGTAGGTCTCATGTTGACAAAATATAAATTTCCATATTTGGGGAGTGCTATGATTTTGTATTTGCACATATATCCCACTATTATCTAACTACACCAGAGGTGGGTTCCTACCAGTTCGGACCGGTTCGGACCAAGTAGGTAGTAGGCCTCTGGTGACGTCACGGAGCCAGTTCTGGTTCGTGGACAGCGCCATCTTTTTGGGGGAGTTGTTTTTTTTTGCGAAAAAAAAATTGTTTGAAATTTTTCAGGTTTTTTTTCTTCTGCGCATGCGCAGAAGCCGAGTTTCCAGAACTGCGCATGTGTCACCATTTTGTTTTTGGCCTTTTAAAAAAAATCAGCTTTTTTTTCTACTGTGCATGCGCGCGCCCACGAGGCGCGCCCATGCGTCACAGGAGGCAGTGAACCGGCGGCGAGGTAAGTTAGAACCCACCCCTGAGCTACACAGTATCATACAAGCAGAGGAAAAATAAGTAGTCTCTTTAAGCATAATTATTTTTAGTCTAAATTTTAAGTTGCGCTAAAATTAAGCTCAAATCTTTAAAAAAAAAGAGGCGTGAATAAACACACAGCAAAAAACAAGTTCAGCTATGAAGATAGTGCTTTTGGGAAAAGCTTAGTGTTAACACCAAAACTATTCAAGTCCCTAGTGATCAATTGGGGGGGGAAATCTTAACTGGAAAAATACTTTTAATATGAATTAAAAGATGCATCCAAAAAGAAAGCGCATTAAAAAAAAATACTGCTAACACTGCAGTTCTCAAGAGTAAACATGTGTTTAGTTGCAGATACATGAAAATAGGTTTTGCAGCCCAGTATACCATGGTACTGCCAAAAAGATAAATTATACAAAAGTGTGCTGAAAATAAAGAATTTCTATTATTTCCTTTCCCAAAACAGAAATATTTTCTAATGTTTTAAAAAATGCTGAGAGGAGTACAGGCAAAACCAACCAACAAACAAGATAGCAACAGCTAACTTGATAACAATGCCATGTAGATGCATTTTTAAAAGTAAAACCTGGAAGAGATTCTGTGTCAATGCAAATCAGGGAACATATGTATCTCTTTCAAAAATGGTTGCATAGCTGTTGCATTTATACTTATCCTCTGCTCCATTTTTCTGTTTGAATGTGCCTTGTCATCCGCCAGCCTCCCAGAAGGAAGTTGGGTCAACGAATCAGCATGCAGGAATCACATCCCCATACAAGGTGTAGTTGAGATTTGTCAGGTATGTGCGTCAGTCTGTCTGCAACCATCTGCAACCTACCCTTCCTTACCCATCAACCGCTTCACAGTGTAGTTATGTATCAACACCTACCCACCGTTGTGGACAAGTCTAAACCAAGCTCAAGGGAACAAGGATAAGCCATTCTGGAATGAACATCTTGTGTCATCTTTGCTTGTTTTATGTGTCACATAAAGCATCTTCCTGGTTTTGCTGCAACAAAGTGATGTGGCTAACCCTACTAATATATGTCATAGTTATTCTAGGTCAGTGTTTCTCAACCTTGGCAATTTTAAGATGTTTGGACTTCAATTCCCAGAATT
>JANHFT010008957.1:123482-137412 GCA_032467955.1 Pseudoxenodon macrops
TTCTGCCTTTCTTTGGGGAGGGAATTTTTGGGATTTTTTTTTTCTATTGAGCATGCGGGCACCCACGAGGCACGCACACATCCACGAGGCACGCCCATGCGATGCAGGAGGCAGTGAACCAGCGGCGAGGTAAGTTAGAACCCACCCCTGGCACCGCCATCTTGGATTTTGCTTCTGCGCATGCATAGAAGCTAATTTTTAGTTTTTGATTGCTGCGTGCACACACACACGCTTCACACATGGACCCTGAGTGAACCGGCAGCAGTAATATTCACAACCCACCCCTGGAGTGGGACCCAAAGTCTCCTTACTAAAAGTACCAATAAAGTGAGCAATGCATGAACTCTTGGTTATCCATAGAAACCAAATTGCACAAGTGTGAATGCTTGATTTGAACACACTGAAAAATAAAGTGTTTGCAGAATTAAGGGGAAAAGATATCTAGATTTACTATTTAATACTCTAATACCGTTTCCTTTCCCCATAAAACAAAACCTAAGGAGGAGCGGATATGATGGGCATAAATTTTGATATGAATATAAATAATGGACTTTTGCATTAAGCAGGGCGGGGGACCCGATATCCTTAAAATCCGTTTCCAATTTTAGAATTCTACTGGGGCTACCAAAATATTCATTAAAAAAAAGAAGAAGAATAACAACAACTCATGGCTGGCTTGAATCCTAAACAGAAGCATTCTACGTTGCAATATTTCTGACACATCATTTGTGGAATTGAACTGGAACTAATTAAAAATAGTCCTCTTCCAATCCACTTTTAAAGAAGGCTGATGCTTGAAAACCATTCCGGTGGATTATGTCCAACTCTTTATGTACCACAATTGTTTAGTATTAATGCCTAAATCTGCCAAAGTGGGACAAAAATGCCTGCAGTATTTTACAAGAGGAGGAAGTGGTGGTGGGGAGGGAACAACACAAGACAAAACAATACTAATTGAGCTAGGATTTAAATTCTAGGATTTATTATACTTAGAAACAGAACAAATTTAAGCCAGAAAACTAATTATTCCCATTAAAACGTCTTTTGTAAAAATGTACATTGATTTAAAAGGCAACCTCATTTAGACATAGTGCTGGTTAACGGACAATTTATAAAAATTCTTCGTAGGGCACGATGCCAAGAAGATTTACAGAAGAGGCTTAAAAGACTAATGCTTAGGAACTCATCCTTTAGAAAGATACCTATCTATATAAAGAAACCGCACAAAGAAATGGTTAATCCACCAAACCCTTAATGATAAAACAGGAGCAGAGTCGGAAGGACCATGGTGTTTATTTAGCTCAAATGCTCAGTGGTGTTTTAGCATCTCATTAAGACAAGCATCTGTAAAATGAGAGCAGTGCAACTATTTTAGCGACAGCCTTTTGCGATGGTTAAGAAACAACTCCTGATGTTTGCTAAAAGTCATGTGTATTCATTCATTCATTCACTTGATCTACTCTACTCCAAGTGAAATAAACCTAGATCCGTGATGGCGAACCTATGGCACGCGTGCCACAGGTGGGACACAGAACTCTCTCTGCGGACACGCGAGCCATCATGCCAGCTCAACTCCAACGCACATGTGCGCATGCCTCCCACCGGCCAGCTGGATTTTGGGGTCTCTGCTGCGCATGCGAGGGGGACGGGCCCATGTGGGAGTCGCGCGCGAGCATGCGCAGGGGGCACATGCACAGGGGTTGTGTGTGCATGAGTGGGGGAGCAGGATGTGTGGGTTGCATGTGCATGCACGGGGTGGGGCACATGTGGGGGTCGCATGCACATGTCTGGGGCATGCGTAGCCCCCGTGCACATGCGCAGGGTGGGGCACGTGGGGTTGCGCATGTATTGCATTATGGGTGCACACATGCTCTTTCGGCACACAATGACAAAAAGGTTAGCCATCACTGACCTAGATCCTTGAATTGTTCTTCAAAGAAGCTTGCTATTCAGACCCTACCATCACTATCCTAGTTTGGTTGACATGATATTGTCCTTATCAGAACTCAAATACAGCTCGACATACATAACATTATTGTCCACAGGTGGATAATAATCCTCTCTTCGTTCTGATTTAGGTTGCATAAAGCAAAATAAAGAATGTATTTAGTTTTTCTTTTAAGCAGCAGTACACCTCTGGAGCATACAGTATTTAGTTTAGATTAAGAGTGGTGGTGGCGCAGTGGTGAGAACGCAGTATTGCAGGTTAATTCTGCTGGCTGCCAGAAGTTCGATTCTGACCTGCTCAAGGTTGACTCAACCTTCCATCCTTCTGAGAACCCAGATTGTTGTGTGCAATATGCTGACTCTATAAACCGCTTAGAGGGTTGTAAATCACTGTGAAGGGCCATGTAAGTCTAAGGGCTATTGCAACTGCTTCAGGGATGCATAACTGGGTTGGGGTACTGAACAGTGGGACAGTACAGAACGGGCTAGAAAAAAAAGATACTTTTTAGCATTTAAAATGGCATTAAAAGACACCTAACATACCTACTTGTTTAAACTTCTGTGGACAAAGAATCAAACCCTCCCTGCCATTTATCAGGGCAAAGATTAAAAATTTACACTCAGGATAATCGGTAAGAAGTTGAAATGTGAGTTTAATCAACACGAAGATTAAAATGTAGCAGGAAGCGGCCCGTCTCTACAGGTGAACATTCCTAAAACGAAGCCAGAGATTCTGCTAATTAAATAAAAAAGTTCCTTTCCCCCAAAAGATTGCCACCTCCGTCTCTAATATTCAATAAGTGAAAGCTGTGAACTCAGCAAGGTACCTGACCAGTGTTCCCAATTAATTTTGGGGAGTCCAGCTAATTGCACTTTCATTCCTAGGGTGTGAGTGCAGTTTTGTCTGTTCTTGTGGAACACAGACCATATAAGCAGAGGGATCAAGGAGGCTACCTCCAACCAGCTGATTGTGTATTATGCTCTTAAATAAACTTCACCTCTGAATCCAGTAATGGCCCGTGCTCTGCATTCTTTATTCCTGGCTTGGAAAGGAAACTGATTTTGAACACATTTAATAGCTTTGATTTAGGGATAGAAAAATGAGGTGGTGGTGAGAGGATACTTTTTGGGATGCAAATACATTAGTAATAAGACATTTATTTTGGCATCCAGGATTCTGTCTACTAGTTTAAACTCAAAACGGTGTGAGGCAAGGGTGTCAAACTCAAGGCCTGGGGGCCAGATCCGGCCCAGGGAGATGCTTAGATCTGGTCTGCGGGTCAACCCTGGAAACAGAGAAGGACTGGCCCCACGGTGCCTCTGCCAGCGAAAATGGAACTCGGGAGGGCTGCGAGCTCCGTTGTCGCTGGCCGAGGGTTGAAAGGAGGCCACCACAGCCGAAAACGGCGCCCCTACCGAGCTCCGTTTTCACTGGCAGAGGATTACAGGAGGCAATTGGGAGACCCCTTTCTCTGGTAGAGTGCGTGGGCCGCCACAGGCGACCAACACAAGTGACATTGAGTTGGCCACGCCCACTCCACACACCCCGCGGTCAAACACAACCCTGATAAGGCCCTCAGTGAAATTGAGTTTGACACCCCTGGTGTAATGTACAATCTACCTTCATTCAAATGGCTTGACGCATATATTTGGAGCAGAAATTCAGCTCGGTGCATCTTTTCTCTCCTCCGATTTGAAAGATTACTAAATAGGATGTGACAAACCTTAGTGGTATTTCTGCATTTGTGTTAATACTACGCACAAGTACGGTACCAAGTACTTGCACCAATATCTGGGATAGTGACAAACCTACCACTTTATAATTTATTTACCCAGGCCTTGAAGAAAACCAATGTCCTTTCTTCCTTCGTCCCTTTTGAGTTCATTTTCTTTGCCATCGTTGGTTTTCAGTCTTGTGCTGTGTGTGCATGTGTCTATACTTTTTAAACGTTTTACCAATTGTAAACCTCCCCCCCCCCGAATCATTGGGAGTTGAGCAGCATAGAAATTTAATATATTATTATTACAGCTAGTCCTTGCCTTACAACCTTTTGTTTAGTGACCATTCAAAGTTACAGCACTGGAAAAAAAATGACTTAAGATCATTTTTCACACTTATGACAGTTGCAGCATCCCCGTGATCAAAATTCTGACACTTGGCAACTGGCATGTATTTATGACTGTTGCAGTGTCCTAGAGTCATGTGATCACATTTTGCAACCTTTTGACAAGCAAAGTCAATGGGGCAGCCGGATTCACTTAACAACCACGTTACTAACTTAACAACTGCAGCAAGAAAAGATTGAAAAATGGGGTAAAAACTCACTGAAGTGCTTAGCACTGGAAATTTTGAGCTCAAGTGTGGTCGTAAGTAGAGGACTGCCTGTACTCTATAAAGGTTGCTAGAAGTTCAAGAAATAATACAATTCTATACATGGCTTAGTTAGAAAGAAGCTGATGGAAAGCAAGAGACAAAAAAAATCTATTTAGATTACCGGATTTAAAAGAGTGATTTCATTCTTTTTACTATCACTCAGGTAATAGTCACATTCTTTTGGAAAACCATCACACTTTTCTGCTCTTTCAATGGGTATGCTTTGTTCAATATGACCTCTTAAATGTGTCTAAAGTGGGGAACAGTCAGCAACTAACAGCCCTTAATTCAAATCCACCTCCAAATAATGCTATCTGGCTCACTAATTACTTTCACCAGATAGGGGGGCGGGGGAAAGAAAACAAAAACAGATGCAAATGAAGAAATGTTTCAGCAAGATTTTTCAGCAAGCCAATTTAGAAACTGAGAGACGAGACCCTGAAGTTCCTTTTGGGACTTAACACATCCTTCCAGTTAAGTTAGCTCTGCAGCTTTCAGAATTACCAGCCCATCCAGTTCAACATTTTTAAATGTGTCAATTTAGACCAGGGATCTGCAACCTTAAACACTCAAAACAGCCATTTGGGCCCGTTTCCCACAGAAAAGGAAACACCAGGAGCCACAAAATCCGGGTGGGCATGGCCAACTCGACGTCACTCACTTCCACTAGTCACATGACCCCCTCTAGACACGCCTACCCAGAGGGCCATTAGGGCAAAGAACCAGTTGTTAAAAAACACCGGGAACCACAAAATCCTTTTCACATCTCTCTCCCCCTCCCTCCCTCTCTGTATCTCTCTTCTTTCTCTCTCCCCCTCTCTCTGTACCTGGCTGCCTCTTCCCCGCTTCTCCATCCCCCCGCCGTCGTCCTTACCTTCTCAGGCCAGGCAAGGAGTGACTGGGAGGGGAGGGGCCAGCCAGTGGTGGGATCACCCCACAGGGAGCCACAGCAGAGGGCCCAAAGAGCCACATGCGGCTCCGGAGCCGCAGGTTGCTGACACCTGATTTAGACAAAGGCTTTGACTAGCAAGTGAAGCTGCTGACTGACCTTCAGGAATAAGCTGCGATTTCAGAAGAATCACCATTTATCACTTTAGCCGAAAAAAACTGATCTCTAAAACCAGAGACTATGAAGAGATATTTATATTGGCATTAACACCTACAATTACCATATTTTCTGCACTAGAAGGCATACCTGACCGTAAGACACACTCCCATTTTCGGCCTCTGTGTGCCCCCTTTTTGGCCTCCACGTGCCCCATTTTGGCCTCCGTGTGCCTGTTTTCGGAGGCCAAAAATGGGACAGACGGAGGGCGAAAACAGCAGGTGGGTGGGGCCAGCAGGTGAGCGGGGCTTCAGCAATATTAACTCCATGAGATGCACAGGCATTCCCACCCACTTTTGGGAGACAAAAAATTGTGTCTTATGGAGTGGGTATATTATCAAACGTTCACACACACACAGAGAGCTTACAAGAATCAGGAGGTACGATTCTGGTTTTCATCACTGAAGTGACACATCAATCTTTCCACTCTGTAATTTTGACAAAATTAATGGATTTTATTTACAATTTTTTTTTTTTTGCTCCAAGATTACAACAGAAAACACGTTTAGTGAAATCTCATATTAACAAAATCCACTGATTTATTTGTAATGGCAGTAAAATGGAACAGACGGACAGTCTCTGGCTATGGCGGATTGGCCTCCCATGAGCTGAAGCCAATGTGAAATCCCACGTTGACTGTGCGATAAGGCCTTCCAGCATCTTGGTTGCATCTTAGTGGCTTTCTCCTTTTTTCCCTACCACCTACGAAAGAGAAAGAGAAAGTTACCTCTTGAAGAAAAGGCAGACAAAATAGATCCTCTCATTCAAAAGAAACTACCGAGAAGGAACTGCGGTGTCTTTTTTCCAACAGGCATTTTAACAAGACATGAGATTGAAAACGGCGGAGGACTAAATAGAAGAACTTTTTAACTTTTAGCTAAGAAAGCAGGGGTCTTTTCAAAGGATGACAATCAGATCAAAACATTGTCCTCCTGAACTTGGTATGAGATACAGTTCAATGGGCATCACCTAATTTATTACTATGAAATAGTAACAGAAACTTCTTGTAATGCAGCGTTAACTATTTTTCTCCAATGTCTCCATAGCATTTCACATTAAGGTTAAATTCTACAGTAGGGATCTGCAACTTCTACGATATGCTCACGAGGAAAGAGGCATCTTAAATCTTTGATAGGTCGGTGTGCATTCAATAAAAGGTTAGTCTGTAATGTATCTACGCCAGTGATGGTAACACATGGTGAAGTTTTGGGTGAGAGACTGGCATTCATCAACACCTATCGACTATTCTTGAGAGCACAGCCTCATTCTTGATTTGTGGAGGTCGCGTTAAAATGGGGTGTGCTCTCACATGGCCTCAAAAGTCTCCCAAAAAACTGTGTGAGAACTGGGTGTTCTTTCAGAGTTTTCAGTGGTCCTTGGTGGTCTCAGAACTTGGTTGTTTTCTTGGAAACATTTCATTACCCAAACTAGGTAACATCAACAATTAGTGACATCAACAAACTAGGCCACATCAGCAGCAAGTTTAGGTCATGAAACATTGGCAAGAAAACAACCAAGCTCAGAGAGCACTTCAGATCAACCCTGAGCTGCAAATATTCTCCTTTATCATCAACGACTGATGACCTCCTTCTACCGGTCTACGATAGAAAGCGTCCTCACATATTGCATCACGGTATGGTATGCTGGCTTGACAGCCGCGGATAGAAAGACATTACAAAGGGTGATGAGTACAGCGCAAAATATCATGGGCTGTCCCCTGATCTCACTAGATGAAATTACTAAGATTCGATGTCTCAGCAGGGTGAGGAAAATCCTCAGGGATGGTTCACATCCTGGTCAGTGCTTCTTTACTCTCCTACCGTCGGGCAGGAGATACAGAAGCACAGCCAGCCGAATGAACAGGCTGAAAAATAGCTTCTATCCATGGGCTGTCAAGACTTCTGAATGCAACATAACACCGTAACTATTTAGTATGATAGGCTTGCAGCACCAGCACAACGTGCAACAGGTCTACACTGGTTCAATATAATACAATGTAATGTAATGTTGTGCACATATATGTATATAGTATTGTGTGTCTGTTAGCATGATTTATTGGGTTAGGGATTTTCTTTCTTTCATTTACGAGTCGTTTGAAAGCACGGGAATTTCCAACGATGTCGAACTGAGGCGTCTGAGTAGGAACAGTAAATTGGGGAAATTTACTTCTATGAGGCACTGTCCTCGCATTTAGAATTGGTCTGAATTAGCTGTCTTGCCAGAATTGACAAAAGTAGGCAGGGGAACTGCTGCAACAGCTTGAGCCAAAGTTCGGCTGTGAGACAAACTCCTCCCCCCCTCCCATGCGACTCAACGAATGTCTGGGAGTCAACCAGTTAAAAATCACTCACAATCAGAAGTTTACAAATTTAAGAGTCTGCAGAATAAATCAATCCGACAATAAAGAGGAATGAAAGGCTGTCCCGCTGAATGACGGAGTCAAAAAGCTGCCAAGGAGGGGCAACAGAGGCGGGTTCTCAACAGCTTTGACAGACTCAGTCCAATCAGCTAGCAGACAGAGTTAACCCATTCCTGGAGGCTATATCCCACCACTGTGGAGCACATATATGTATATAGGATGTTAGCATGATTTATTGGGTTAGGCATTTTCTTTCTTTCATTTACGAGTTATTGAGATGTATTTTGTGTTTCGGGGGGGCTGCACTAAGGAAGGGTCATCCAATCTCATTGTACACATTTGTGCATTGACAATAAAAGGTTTGAAAAATTCAGAGGCTTGTCAGGCCACAAAAGAGCATTCCCCTGAAACTGTTTCAAGAATGGAGGCCTTGTGCAATCGGGAGCAGCCTCAGGTAGGCCGCTGAGGCCTTCAACAGAAAGAGAACATTGCCTGCCTAAAGTACGTGGCAAATCCTGGGGAATGCTGAGCCATGGGGGCAATTGCCCCATTCCCCAAGTCTAGTATAACTTCACCATTTTGAGTAGCAGCAATACCTCTAAGGACTTCTACAGGTAGTCCTTGACTTATGACCCCAATTCAACTGAATGTCTGCAGTGGCAAAGCAAGGCAGTTAAATGGGTTTTGCCTCATTTTACGACTGCTGAAGAGAATCATGCGGTTGTTAAGGGAATTTGGCCCTCCCCTATTGACTTTGCTTGTCAGAAGCCATCTGGGACAGATACAAATGGTGATCATGTGATCCCAGGACAGTGCAACTGGTTTAAGTACATGCCAGTTGCCAAGTGCCTGAATTTTAATCACGTGACCATAGGGATGCTATGATGTGTGAAAACCAGTCATAAGGTCACTTTTTTTTCAATGCTGTGGTAACTTCGAACAGCCGCTAAATGACAACCACAGGAAATGGTTGTAAGTCGAGGACTATCTCAGCCTCGGCACTGCTGCCATTGTGGCCTAGATGCGGGAGGGAGGGGAGAGAGAACTGTTTACTTTTTTCTGAGGGGTGCGTGTGTCACGCTAGCAGTGAAGTGAGTACTTTTCGAAATCTTTGACACACAAGCTAAAAGGTTCACCACCATTGATTTACACCAACCCTATCCATTTGATTCTTTCAACACTTGGCACATCTGGAATTTACCAGGCTGGTGGCTAAGGTAAGGGAAGGATTCAATTTCATGATGAAGAATAGAAGGAAACTGCATTTGCTGTTATTCTTGGCACAAAAACTCTTAAATACACTTCCGTGGATGTGGGATGTAGAAGTGGGGAAGATAATTGAATCCCATTCCGGTTTCTCTTGTTCTGCCCTTTGTCCTTATGTGATCACTGGAGATTGCCTCAGCAGATCACACTGAGGAACAGCATTGGTCTTCTCCTGGTCTACTATTCTGTCTACCTTCCATCATGTTGAGTGGGAGGACAGAAATTTGATACAGTGCACTCCAAACATTAATACCATAATCTCCCTAGACCAGGGGTGTCAAATTCCATTTTACTGAGGGCCACATCAGGGTTGTGTTTGACTTCGGGGGCAAAGGTGGGCATGGCCAGCTCGATGTCACTCGTGTCGGATGCTCCTGTGGTGGCCTGAGTGCTCTGCCAGTGAAAGCAGGCTCCTGAGCTCCGTTTTCAGCTAGGATGGCCTCCTGCAATCCTCTGCCAGCAAAAACGGAGCTCAGGTGGGCTGTATGCAGCCCTCCCAACCTCCGTTTTTGCTGGCAGAGGCACCGTGGACCGGTCCTTCACTGTTTTCAGGGCAGCCCCACAGGGGCAGATCTAAGCACCCCGTGGGCCGGATCTTGCCCCTGGGCCTGGAGTTTGACACCCCTGCCCTAGAAAAACATTCAACATTTAATGAGGCAGTTCCAAACACCACAACTTTGTATAACACAATACTGAAATCCCAAAATAAAAACTGTAAGTGCTGATGTGAGATATCTGCCAACTGGAACCAGCATACATAAAAATAATCAAATTAATCATCATTCACTATATAAGCCATTAAAAAAAGAAAAGGCTAATCTTTAGAATAGATGTAATGGCATGCAGACATTGGTGCTCAAAAATACTCAAGGCTAACAAAGAATTAAAATGTCATGTAACAGTACAGAAGGAAAACCATAAACAAGTTAAGATTTAATTAAGCATGTTATATAAAAAGCCAAATTAAACTGGACAGAAATGTGAAACAAACATTTATTCCTTGGCTTTGATTAAAGCACGGTACTCTGGTTTAGATTAGACAGTTACAACCACAAATCAGACAATTATGATGTTAGCAGAGGTGCATCAATCACCCCTCCCCCGCATACAAATAATCTATACCATTCAGGAAATGCTCAGATGGCCCATGTGTATTATCTGAAAAATTAAAACATTTTAGTATTGATGTTTATCAACACAGTTAGATCTATCTGAAGAATTCTTAACCACAATAACTCATATCTATAATGATAAAGGAAAAATAACAGTGCATTATTTTAAAATCTCTAATGCCTCCTTATCTGGGCACATTTTTGTTTATGAATTGGGCACATCCCATACAACATGTATGAATTAATCATTAAAAAAATTCCCACTTTTAACGTTCTGGGTGGGAAATTCCTAATCTGATCGTTTTTAGGAATTGAAATTTGCTCTCAACCTCCTGCCCAAGTTGTAGCTTTTTTTTTTTGACAGACTCCATTCAGTGATGGTACATTGTCATTAAGCATCACAGAGCAGGCTAGATTTCTAAATGAATAATGAAAACTGACTTAAGTGGAAACACCTAAGTCAGTGATGGCAAACCTATGGCATGAGTGCCACAGGTGGCACATGGAGCCATTTCTGAGGGCACGCAAGGCCTGTCAGCTGCAAAAAACAACCCGACGGGCAAACCGGAAGTGACTTCTGGTTTGCCCGTAGGGTCGTTTTTCGTCCTCCGGAGGCTTCAGGAGGCTTCCCTAAATCCCCCGGAGGGTGAAAAACAGCCCAGCAGGCAAATCTAAGTCACTTCCGGTTTGCCATTTGGACCGTTTTTTACCCTCTGGAGGCTTCAGAATGCTTCCCTGAAGCCCCTGGATGGTGAAAAACGCCCCAACAGGCAAATCGAAGTCACTTCCGGTTTGCTTATTGGACTGTTTTTTACCCTCCGGAGACTTCAGGATGCTTCCCTGAAGCCTCGGGAGAGTAAAAAACGGCCCAACAAGCAAACCGGAAGTCCATTCCCGAACTTCCTATTTGCCCGTAGGGTCATTTTTCGCCTTCAGGACGCTTCCCTGAAGCCTCCGGAGAGTGAAAAACAGGTCAGCGGGCAAAATGGAAGTCCCATTGGGCCGTTTTTCACCCTCTGGAGGCTTCAGGGAAGCGTCCTGAACCCTCTGGAGGGCAACAAACGGACCAATGGGGGGGGGCGTGCACGTGTGGTGTGGTGGTACACATGCACATGCTGCCATTTTGGCACACAAGACGAAACAGGTTAGCCATCACTGCACTAGGTTTACATGATACACACTAAGTCTGCCTTCAAAAAACATCAACCAGAGTCCAAGGTGCTCAGCATTGGCTTCTGAGGTGAGATTGAATGGGTCATGAATAGAGATTGTCATTCATTTTTCAATTTCTCTTTCCCCTTTTTCTGTATTCTTATACTTCCACCCACCCATCACTACTGTCATCTCCCTTTCTTCGCTGTCTTCTTGGGCTCATTAGTCCCTCCTGCAACCAATCAGGCTTGCATTAGACCAGGGGTATTAAACTCGATTTCATTGAGGGCCCCATCAGGGTTGCGTTTGATCTTTGGGGGCTGGGGTAGGTGTGGCCAGGATGGGCCAGTTTGATATCACTCATTATGGGGCGCCTGTGGTAGCCCGAGCACTCTGGCAGTAAAAACAAGCTCCCGAGCTCCATTTTCGGCTGCAACAGACTCCTACAAACCTCCGCCAGCATGCAGTGCTCCTGAGCTCCGTTTTCGTTGGCAGAGGCACCACGGGACGGTCCTTCACTGTTTCCAAGGCAGCTCCACAGGCCAGATCTAAGCACCCCAGATCCGGCTCCTGGACCTTGAGTTTGACACCCCTGCATTAGACTGTCACATGCTTCAATTTCACTATATCTGGCAACTACATTCACTAATATGAATACTCCAACCCAATGCAATATCCAAGACAACTCAACCCCATTCCACATTTCAGCCCCAACAAGATCTTTATTAGGAAAAATCAGTTTTGGTTTAGAATGTCACAAGTGTTACAGATGGCCCTACATTTTGCGGGCGGGGAAACCTTGTTTCTCTTAACCTGGCCAAATGCTCAGTAGCTTTATGTCTTGCTAAGATTTATTTCTTGAAAGACAGAGAAAAAGAGAGAAAAACAAGGTGATTCAGTGGATCATCATCTTCCTTTTTTAAACAGGATTCAACTAATACCCAGGAGTTCCAAAATTAAGAAAAGTATCTTAATCCTGTAGTATTGAAGAAAAGAAATCTAATACTCCGTCATTTTAGCTATCTTGCTTTGTAATTTTCCTTTTTCATAAGTGCTGCCTTATTTCACAGCAACTCAAGGTTGTATAGTGCCAGCTTTTGCACACAGAGTCCCAGCATCATCCATCCTGTGCTGCGATTTTACAAGTGCACACAAGGCAATAAGATGTTGGTTTTCCAGCAATCTGCCTCTTCCATTTCAGCACTTTGACTGAAAAACCATCTGCTCCTTTTTCCACTCCAAATAATTGCACAGCTTTTTGTCATTTGGCTGAGATAGGACATGTGATTTTCAAGCAACCCCCAATGTTGCAATGAATAATAATCCAAGGGCAGACTTTTTGTGAAGTTTTAATAATATGTCTAAGGGTAAAACGTTTGTAATTTGAATTTTGGTTCATATAGTGAATTAGAAAAAGGAGAAATGGGACCAAAGGATTTCCTGGTCAAACTAATAACCAAGTCATGCTACCTTCTTGACCATCCCTTGCTTATATCAATCAATCTCAAACTCAAATGCAAACTCAAACTATGGGCCATAATCCTCCCAAGGTCACAAGAAAATGTGATTGGAATCTGGAAGTATTTGGGGTTTGTGAACCCTGGACACTTTTTTTCCATTTGGAAATTGCAGTTTATATCTGAATTTAAAAATGGCTTTGGAAGGCCATAGGGTGGTAGCACACCTACATCACCTGGAAGAACTGAAGCTGAAGTATACTTATTCAAAATAATCCCTTAAAATGCTAGAAGTTGAATATACATATTTAAACCATTTAAGCAGCCACCTAATTCAACCAAGGTGACTCTAGGTTACGTACAAAATTTAAAAAGACAACAAAACCTAATGAAAATAAAATAAACCAAAATACATACGACTAGAAATAATATTAAAACAATGAAATAATAGGTAACATGGTGATCTAAACAATAATGGCATCATCCGATAGACTTCAGCACATTGCTTCGGTCAATCTTTTTTTCTTTAAGTGTTATTTTTACATAGAAATTAAGTTAAATAACTTACCGTATCTACTTTCCAATCACCTACAGTCACAGACAGAAACCCTAGCTTAGAAAATAGGTGTGACTGAACATAGAACTAGATTGAACCAGAGGTGAGTGCCTACCGGTTCAGACCGGTTCTATAGAGTAGGTAGTAAGCCGCTGGTGACGTCACGGAACTGGTTCTGGTCCATGGATGCTGCCATCTTTTTTTGGGGGGGAGTTGGGGGGAGGGGAATTTTCCCCAGTTTTTTTCTTCTGCGCATGGACAGAACCCGAGTTTCCGGCATTGCGCCTGCATCACCATCTTGTTTTCGGCCTTTTTTTTGTAATTTTTGGTCATTTTTTTGCACTGTGCATGCACACATGTGCGAAGTGCATGTGCCTGCGAAGTGTGCGAAGCACGCGCGCAAAGTGTGCATGCCCATAAGGCGCACCCATGCAGCGCGGGAGGAAATGAACTGGCGGCAAGGTAAGTTAGAACCCACCCCCGGATTGATCAGTCTCTGATTTAAAAGAAGCTGGAAAAATCTCAGGAACTTGTGGTAGGATTTTGATTTTTGTTTGCTAGGTTGTGCTAAGTCTTAAGCACAACATCCATTTTTAAAAGTT
>JANHFT010008957.1:198499-209913 GCA_032467955.1 Pseudoxenodon macrops
ATAGATAGATAGATAGATAGATAGATAGATAGATAGATAGATAGATAGATAGATAGATAGATAGATAGATATACAGAAACACACACACACACACACAATTTTGCTGGCTTTAACTTGGTTACTTGTAGCTCATTTAAGACATGGCGAACAGAGCCTGCATGTAATCGATTCATGTAGTGATTATTTTCAGGTTGCCGGAGAGTCCAATGCTGCTGCCCTGCTATACACAAAGCCAGCTGTTGTTGTTTTCAGTTGCATTGATTGGTATAAACAGTGACAGCTAGAGAGGCTGGTCTCTTCTCCTCCCTCCCCCCCTCCCTCCCAAACTCGGGTCACAAAAGAGCACAAACCTCAATATCGCCCAGTAAACTTTCAATCTGGAATTCACATGCATATTTGGCGAAGACCTTTGCATTTATGAGTCTGAATCCTTTACCAGCTCTAGTGAGCGCTTTTGCCCCCCCTTCCTTTTACATGAAGTGCATCAAGCCGGTTTGCGCATGCCACCGTGATGCATTTGTGTGGAAATCATACAAGCAGTAATTTTGATGCAGATGTCTTAAAAGAGTAACAAAAGTAGTTCACTGCATGAAAACCAAACATACAATGCAGGAAACAATAGGTAATCTGTTCTGGAGCCTGAGCCTATTGTCATCCTGCAATGGAATAAAGGAGAGGGATTAATTTGAAGATGCTTGTGCATGACATATGGTAATTCTCTCCAAGAAGGAAGTGTCAGCGAGTGACCTCTAAATCTTAACATTGACCTCTGGTTGTAGAATGGTGTGTGCCATAAGGTCTGCCTGCCCTTTTATATGATAATTTGATTCATGAAGCATTAGTGCAGCCATAAAGTTTATGGCTGCCTTTGGACTGCCTTCTCGTTAAAAAAAAATTAAGAACACCCTCCATGATTCGCAAAATTTCCACCATAAAATGAAAGAAGTTTTTAATTTGGCAAATGCTATTTTTTAAATCAACGGGGTTTTTTTTTGCCCGAAGAGATTAGTTTTCAAAACGTTGAGTTTGCCTTGCTCTCCAACCAATTCTGAAAAGTTATTGTTGAAGGGTTTTTTTTTTTTTGGACGTGGTCATAATATGAATCCACTACTTACATCTGGTTTGTTAAAATAATAATTCTGCATGAAGGACATACAGCTGGTCCTACTGAGATGTATTTTCTGTCAGTATGCCATGGGTTCGCCCATTGCACTAAGCCATAATGTGCTTTGGATGGCTGAGTGTGTTGTGTGAACTTACCAGTGTGATTTGTCATTTATATTTATAACAGAGAATACATATTACTTATCGTATTTTTCGGAGTATAAGATGCACCTTAGTTTTTTGGGGATGAAAATAGGGGAAAAAAATCTGCCTACCCGGTATTCATCTGACTAGTGTCTGGTCAGCTTCAGCTCATTATTTTATCCCCTGGTTAGGGCTGGAAAAAAAGCTTCTTTGGAAGCAATGAAAAAAACATGCAAAGACTTAGAGCTGAAAAAAAAGCTTATTCAGAGGGAGTAGCAATGAAAAAAGCCTGCAGACTTAGGGCTGGGGAAAAAAAGCTTCGGGGGGAGTAGCAATGAAAAAAGCCTGCAAATACTTAGGGCTGAAAAAAAAGCTTATACAGAGGGAGTAGCAATGAAAAAAGCCTGCAAAGATCGCTTCACTCACTAGCGCCTTGTTAGGGCTGAAAGAAGCTTCGAAAAAGCTACATTCGGAATATAAGACGCACCCTAATTTTCAACCTCTTTTAGGTGGGGAAAAGGTACGTCTTATACTCCAAAAAATACAGTATAATATAAGCATTCTCAGCTGCTCTTTCACAGCCAAGTGACAGGTTCTTCTAATTTCCCGTTTTCATTTTTAACCTAGGAATCAAATAACTCTAAAAATAGTTCTTAAAAAAAACCCAGTCCACTATTTTGAGAAGTCAAAGCCTCATTCAGGGAGTCTTGATTTAAGATCACAATTGGAACTGGAGCTTCCATTGCTAAACGATGTGATTAAATAAGACAGGTCTGATTTTATGACTTTTTTGGCTATGGTCATTAAGCGAATCCCACAGTTGTTAAGAGAATCCAGGTCTCCCCATTGGCTTTGCTTGTCGGAAGCCCCTTCGGAAGATTGCAAATGACGTGATCCACTGCAACTGTGGTAAGTACATGCCAGTTGCCAAGTCCCTAAATTTTGATCATGTGACCACAGGAATAGAATAGAATAGAATTCTTTATTGGCCAAGTGTGATTGGACACACAAGGAATTCCTGTAATTAGGAATAAATGAATAAACAAGGAATAAATGCTAACAGTTTTCCTTATGTTTCTTAATTTTCCATAATCTATTCCTTCACCAGAGGTATTTACTGAATTATCTTCAATTTCAATTAATTACGATGTTATAACCAAGGCACAGAAGATGTGTAAATACAAACCTTATTTTGCTTCCGTTCCAGTTGCCATTTAGTGTCAGGATACACAGCCAGTTGCTCAGAGTCCAACACTTTGCTGGTGCCTAATAAGTTGAGACAATCCTCAGCCCTTTGTTTCAAAGTGTTCAGCTGATCATGATTTACATGTTTCAATACTTGGGAAACCGACTGTGATTCTTGTCCTGAACAAGAAAAAGCACATTGTAAAAAGACAATAGTCTTACAAGCAAGATCCCGTAACCTTTCGCTTTAAGACTGAATGATGTAGGACTAGCGATTCTAAACTGTTTTTTTTTAAATCAAACGTCGTTTTCAGAAATACATTGGCATGTTTTTTGTATCTATTCTGGCCTGAAGGTAAATATCTATCTCATAAAGTGAAAAAGTTAACTTATGAAGAAAATATAACTTCGGAAGGAGTTGTGTTATAAATGTTTCAGCCTTTAACTGGCCTGAATGAATTCTCTATTGGGGGGTATAGAACACAAATAAGATTTGTTCCGCAATGAAATATGACATAGAAAATCAGAGGAACCCACTTAATACTGACCCCGCTTTTCACTAAATTGCATTTAAAAAACTGCCAACATTTAATCTAGCATACCTGAGTTCATCCACATCTGCATCGCAAAACCTTTCCTGAAATATATAACCAAACAGCATCGAGAGTTAAGTATGACAGTAACTTGTCAAACCTCCAGACCTCTTTTTCGATTTACATCATAGATCTCTCCAAACAAAGTTCTTTTTTCTTTCTCCCAAGCTTCTCCTACCCCAATCTCAACCTTCTAAACATGTAACTTTTGAGATGTTTCTGTTCGCTCCTCAATGGCAGCTCATTGGGATGGATATCCATCATCACCTCGTATGAGCATAAACAAATAAAAATGGTAGGTGGAGGAGCGACACGAGGGAACCCAGGTCAAGAGGACCAACTCTGAACATCAATGTACATTTCAACTGCCAACACAAGCTATCAATTAACTGACTGATTTTGTACTTTGCTTTAAGCCATGGGCAGCCAACCATTTGGCTTCTGGGCAAAACTGAGTGAAGAGGAATTATCTTGGGCTGCGTATAAAATATATAATATAGTTTATGTACATAAATAACGAACTTCCTTTATTTTTAAAATATTTTTGTATCTTGTGGGGCCGCATTACTAGCTGTCCAGGGCCACATATGGATTGCAGCCTGCAGGTTGGAGACGCCTGCTTTAAACTATATTTAAACCAAGTTCTTACCAAATAAATGAAATTTGGCTGTGATTTTACACTAAGTTATGCCCTAAAATCCCAATTTACTAATTATAGCCAGGTGCTTCTTAGAGCTAAACCATATTTTGATTTGTACATTGTGCTGACGGGAAAAAATATTTTATCTTCCTTTTTAATCAAAATGAGAACAGCATTTCAAACAGCAATTATGAGTCCTAAATTATGATGTATTTACTAATTTGTCATGAGAATAGAACTAAAGTTGTTTTGGTGTGGTGGGTCAGCTAATGTTGCATTTCTTGGGGAAATGGAAAGTGGATTAACAAATCTGTAATGTCTGGAACCAAGAACTATCCTGCTTATTATTGACATTCATTAATTATCCATTAATTATTGTTAATACAGAGTAAGAAAATGTCCTACTGCTTTTCAAAGTATGAGTGCCATTCACATAATGCATAATGAGGTCAATTACAATAAAAAGCTAAAGTTTTTGGATTATGCGTTGAAATTTATGTGAGAAGAACTTGGAATAGTCTATGATACATACATACGAAGATTTTATAACATTTATGATGTTGCTATGAACAGACCTGAAATTAAAACCGCTAGTTTTAAAATCGGTCACAGAACAGAATGAAGTAGCTGGCCCACATACTTACTGCCATAGGTCCTTTATCTTTTGTATGACTGACAGCTCCCGATTGCTGTACAAAAAGACATTTAACATCCTCAGTTTTTTTAATCACAGTAGAAAAACTCATATAATAAAACCATATCCAATCAGTAGGTCAGTGAAACAGAAGCTGATTGTTGACATATGTAGAACATATGTAGAACCTCAAGCATCTCATCAATTTGGTTTGTAGATATTTTATGACATAAACATTATTATAAATCAGTTTATGATATAATACATGTCAAAAACATTTCCTGTGCCGATGTTTAACTGGGCTATACTCTTCAACACGGGGTATCTTCTGATACATCTCTAAATGTAGCCCAGCTTTTCCAGTGAAGGCAGTACATCAAAACTTCTGCCACTGTTTTGAGGACTCTGGTAAGGAAATATATCTGGAACTACTACTCAGAGGATCATGGGTTGTTCAGCGTCATTATAAAAATCAACTGAATCAGATAATGACAAAAATAATAGTTCTCTGGAGGGCCCAGTTCTTCCATTTTAATCCCTTGGTAAAGTTGATAGTCAATTGCCCCTCAAATTCAAGCTGGTGATTATGGGCACATCTATGTTGCAGAAAACAGAAGTGCTGTCTTCTGGCAGACCATGTTTCCAATCTCTGTGTGTGTTCTTTCATCCAAATATCAAATCTAACCGAATTTAGCATTTAATCCTTCCTCTTTCCAAAACTTGACTATTTTTAAATGTGTAAGTCTGCAGCGAGAGTTGGACAGTAAATGACAAGACAACAGCAGGTATAGAACTGCAGTTAAGTGTTTATAAAGAATTCATTCTGTTAAATTTCCTAACGTTTGCATGCTGGTTTGCATCCAGCATGCAAACGAGATGCATGCTGGATGGAATGCAGACAATTCCGCGATCTTCAGGGTTTGAGTTTAGGCCCCCGTCTTCTTCCCAGGAGGTACCCCAACTACACAACTAAGATCAGCGTTCTTGTGGGTCTCACCAATTTTGCAGACTCTTCCCCTCTCTCTTCATGGGCATGACCTGGAAACACTCAAGGCTGAGATAAAATCGACAACTTTCCTGAAAAGAGTGAAAAACAAGCACAGTGAACGATGCTGAAGGAGAAATCTCAGACTGTACATGATCTCAATGATGGGGAGAAAGCAGCAGAGGCTCTGATAAAAGCCACCCAAGCAGGATTCTTCAACTGAGGTGCCCTACCAGTGGCGGGTTGTACCCGTTCGGACCAGTTCACTAGAACCAGTAGCGGAAATTTGCCCCCGCTCGCCGAACTGGCAGTGGCAGCTAGCTAGCCATGCCCACAAACCGGCCCTTCGGCCTGAAATCGGCACTCCGGGACAAATTTGCCTTGAAAACAACCCTCTGCGCATGCGTAGGTGGTTTTATACCCGGAAGTGACTGGGGGCACTTGCTTGCTATGCTTGTGCGCACAAAACACACACTTCTGGCGCGACCCGAACTGGTAGGGAAAGTAAGAGGAACCCACCCCTGTGCCCTCCACCCGATGTGTGGAATTCAAGATACAGGATATATTGATGGTTAAAAAGGTGGGATTTGAACTTCGGGAGACCCCCGGTTCAAATCCCCACATGGATACAAAGCTACCCGAGTGACTTTGGGCCAGTCTCTTCTTCTCAGCCCAATCCAGCTTTTAGAAGAAAGAGATGGCAAGGATCAAATTAGGAGACTTTTCAAACAGAAATGAAGATATAAATGCCCTAAAGCAGGAGCTGAGCTACTAATGGCAGTCGGTGGACTTCAACCCTCAGAATTCCTGAGCCAGACCTGAAGAAATGGAAGAATTCTTCGAGAAGAGGAAGGCGCCAAAATGAGATGCTTTAAACTTTTTTTGCGCCCCCCCCCCCCCCCCCGTCAAATGAACCTAAGCTGCAAAAAGGGATTTCTCTCTCCGTTTAATCAATAAAAAAAGGAAGAAAAATGTACTGGAGACATTTTGATGCATGGAAAAAGCATTTTGATGAGGCCTCCCTTCCTCTCTCTGGCAGTAAAAAAAAATACAACTATAGAAGGCCCCACAAGACTGGTTGTGGCTTTTGAAAGGCGAAGAGGGTCTCTCCTGAATATCCAAAGTTTATCCTTGGAGGGAAACGGTCTCCCAAAACTCACAAAAAGCCCACTGGGAAGAGAGGAAGAAAAACAGGTGTGGGTTTTGTCTGTTTTGTCCTCCTTTCCTCCCTTAAAGAGGAAGAATTTCAGAGCCTCAAAAGGGCTTTTTATGGCTGCTAAGCGGGATTTAATGGCGGCCGAGATGCTCCCTCAGGGAGGCTTCAAAAAGGCCACAAAAAGCCTACATTTCAGGCCAGAAAACCACTGGCGAGTTAAACATCGGAGATTGCGTGTTTAAGGATACATATATTCTGCCTGGCAACAGGCCTACTTTGAGGGAGACCTCAGAAAGGGTGAATTTCCTCCCCCCCAATATATATATATTTGAATATATATTAGAATATAAAGAGTAAAGTGACAGGAATGGGCTGTGGCACGGAGTATCTGTCAAGGTTCAAAAACAGGGCAAATTTGCCAATGAAGTTAAGAAGAAAAAAAAAGACGCCTCAAATAATTTTAGTCGTTTTAAGATGGGCCTGTGTCTTTATCGGAGACATTTTACAGGCTTGCCATAAGCTAAATAAATAAGTAACATTTTACAGGCTGTCACCATCACATTGTGAGATAAGGCAGCAAATAAATATAACTAACGAACAACCAAATAAATAAATATTGTGGTGGGGAAGGGATGGAGTTTTCATACAGGGAGTCCCGGTTTAGCGACTGCCCCCCTTAGCGACCGTATCTGAAATGTAAATAAATCTAAAGGACAGCTGTAAATAAATATGTAAATCTAAAGGATAGCTTTCTGACATAAAAGATACACACACACACACACACACTGTTAAGTCAAAGACACAACAGTCAGAGAATCATAAAAATGTCCTCAATACTGACAGAAAATGAGTTCTATCCCACATCCGGGGGCCCAGGCACAAAAGGGCCCCAGGTTTGGAATCAAGCTAAAATCAAGTGGAATATAAATTTAATTAATAAAGAAATAAACCAATTTTTTCCCTTATAAAACTCCCTTCAGGTCTGACCCATTTTCTTTCTTTCTTTTTTTTAAAAACCCGGTTGCCATAATTAAGCCCCTCCAATTGATTTCCAAAAGTTGATAGCAAATTTTAATTTGTAACATGACAGAAAGGAAGAAGTTGACATTCAACACAATTGCAGAGCAATCATTACAATGTAATGCTTCCTAAATTTAAATGATATACCACTCCAATGCTAAGTATTATCATCCAGTGCAGGAAAAGTGCTTAGCACTTTTTACAAACCTCTGTTATTTAAAAATAACCTCTCTAGTTTTGAGTTAGTAAACTGTATGACTTCAGCCATTATCACTCTTTCTTTCTCTTAATTATGATATGCTGCAATAAATTCAACTTGAATTCCTATTTCCTATCTAGGCATATAAAAATGTCATCAGGACAGGACAGATAGTCCTTGACTTACAACCAATTCATTTAGCGACTGTTTGAAGTTACCTACAGCACTGAAAAAAATGACTTACGACCAGTCCTCGCATTATGACAGAGACATTTACACGATCAAAATTCCAGTGCTTGGCAACTGGCTTGTATTTAGAATAGTTGCAGTGTCCTGAATTCACATGTAAGCTGCCCAGTCAAGCTTCTGACAAGCAAAGTCAATGGAGGACATTGGATTCACTTAATGACTCAAAATTCGCTTAACAACTGTAGTGATTTACTTAAAAACCATGGCAAAAAAAAAATTACAATTGGGCACAGCTCACTTAACAACTTGCTTGGCAACATAAATTCTGGTCTCAATTGTAATCATAAGTCGAGGAGTACATGGCATTATTTTATTATTATTATTTTTTATTATTTTTATTTCTTTTATATTGTGCTTTTATGTCCTGTAATCTGCCTTGATTCTCCATGCGCAAGTAGGCAGCAATATAAAATTTATAAATAAATAAATGAATAAATAAATTTCATGTCATATCCTTGGAAGGTCAAACTTGCATTATCAGCATGTGCTCCTCCAAAGAAAACACTACAACAAGAGCATTTTGTGTACCTTACCATATCAGCTGCTCTTTTAAAATTGACTCTATAATTCTGCAAGACGATGAACTGGCCAATAATACCAGACAATCCAGACTGAGCCATAGATCTGAGAAATCGACAGGAAGAAATGTATTGGCAAATCTTAAAAGTACCAAACTTGTCTCCTACAGCTAAGGCTGATATTTTTCCAGATTGATCTGCCAAACGCAGGATTCTGTACACAATTTTAAAAGATCTACAAGCTTCTTTAGAGTGCTGGGAATCCATTTTTATCAACAAAGTCAACATGTATTCTCACAGCCTAACTTTCTGTCAGCACATATAAAAAAATATTACATGCTGCTACGCACAGCCCACCCTCTGTAAACTGTTTTGACCATCTTGTAGAATAGATTTTCCCAAGAAAAGACAACTTTGAAACCACATGTAAAAAGTTGGCAATTTTATAAGAAAGCATATAACTGTTAATTCCAGTTCAAATATAAAGATGTAACAAATTTTGAATACGGAATTATCAAATCCCTACAAGATTGGCATAATCCCCCATATTTTGTTACAAATGAATGATAAAATCCAATGGGGGGATGACGACGACTGATCTAATTATGATAATTTCTGTAGAAGCACAAAATTTCTAAATTGATCCTTATGGATGATATATTACAAGTAGTCCTTGACTTACAACCATTCGTTTATTGTCCGTCTGAAGTTACAATGACACTGCAAAAAGTGATTCGATTGGTTTTCACACTTATGACCATTGCAGCATCCCCATGGTAGTTAACATGATCAAAAGTCAATAAGGGAAGCCAGATTCACTTAATGACACGATTTACTTAACTGCAGTAACTCACTTAACAACTGTGGCAAAAAGGACATAAAATGAGGCAAAAGTCACTTAACAACTGCCTTGTTAGCAACCTAAAATTTGGGATCACCTGGTTGTAAATCAAGGACCACCTATGTACAGATTTATCAGACATTTTAGTGGAAACATGTAAACAAAAAAGGAAAGAGAAGGAGTAGAAGCAAATGAGTACATAAAGGATTTACAAATATAGAGATTAGAATTTTCTAGGGTATCATTAATAGTGTATGAATGAAAGAATACATTATATTATTCTATTGCTTGAGGATCTCTATTAAACTCAAAGCAAGGCATAGATGTCAATGGTCAGCACACCATAAATCATAAAATGAAATTATGAATCGCAATAATAAATTCAAAGTAAAACTTACTGTTTTGCCATTGTAGCAGCTTTGCCTGCAACCACCACTTCAATGTAGTGAAGCCCATCTCCAATATGTAGAATTGTTTCTGGTTCCTGCTCAGCATCTTGGTGAACCGTTGGCTCGTTCAAAACCTGGGGAAGAGGCCAAAAAAAAAAAGACACCATAACCAACATATTTGGAAACCAAATTTATTGGGGGATGTGGGCCCATTATTCTCCATCAGTGTAAAGCAGAGATGGGCCAAAGGGTATCACAGACACTATAATATCTGCTGATAGTTCTTTTGGCTGTCTATTGGGTTCTCCCATCTGTGTCTGCCTTAGTTTAAAATAGAAAAAGTAGTACTGGAACCTGGCACAGAAGAAAGAAAAAAAGTTTTGCAATCTTTAAGAAGAAGGATGCTTTATGGGGACTCCGTGCTAATTATTGGAAGATGGAAGCGATGATAGATTAGTACAATCTGGAGTTTTATTTGGAAGTGTTGCTATTTCAAAGAAAAAAGGAACATGCAGCTAAGCTAGAAGAGAGCTCCCTGGACTTCTACAGCAATGTTTTTCAACTCCAGAAACTTTAAGATGTGTGAACCAACTCCCAGCATTTCCCATCCAGCTCTAGAAGCTGCTTCCTGTTGAGGAAGCAACAGGAAATAAGAGTCCAGTTTCCTTTGGTAAACAGGTACTGTAGTTTGCAATTAGTCAGGCCAATGACAGAAGTCATTTTATTATTATTATTTTTAAAACCTTCCTTATGCAATTTTTGTAGTTGCGTGCAAGAGACACTCTCAACATTCCAAATGTTATGCCTATAACTGCTCTGAACTGTGTCTAGTCTGTTGCAAAGTAAAAACAAACCAATAAACCAAGGATATTCAGGACAGAGTTGAATAAAGGGGAGAAAGGACAACATAAATAAATAAGTTTGAAAGTCCACCTTCAGGACATGTCCAAGCTGTCCATCTGTTTTGATTACGGATTCTTTGTACTCCAACAGAAGACTCACAATCCAAGGTTCCAAATACGATAAATTAGGTCTATTGTTGCTGGGTGGGATATACTCAGAGTCTAAGCTGGAGAAAAAATGTTAGCAAAGTCAAAAAGCTTCTGAAAAAAGGGTGAGAAGGAAGCATCAATTCAACTCTATATCATCTGGAAAGGGGGATAGGGAAAACCACAGTACTAGCCACAATGATAGATATAACCTTGGCTTAACAATGAGATGTGAACCTATAATTGTTTGTTGTTATTAATTGGGATAAAAGTTAGCTTTTATTTCAGGCAATAATTTTCTTGGCAATTTTTTTGGGAAGTATTTAGTTGTTGCCTTCTTCCTAGGGCTGGTAGAAATTGATTGGCCTAAGGGCACCCAGCTAGCTCCCCATTCTAAAGCAGCACTAGAATTCACATCCTCCCAGTTTCTAGCCTGATACCTTAACCACTTCCCCAATTTGGTTCTCTACTTAGTCCACTATACTGTATGAATCTAGTTATTTAATAAACCATGATAAATTAAGATGAGCAGTATATTACTATTATACTATTTTATTGTATTTATTTATGTATTTATTTGATATAATATATTATATTAATATTAGTCTTCTCATTGTTCCTATCATCCATCTCCTCCCACTTATGACTGGATGACTATAACTTTGTTGCTTATATCCTTACGATTATATTGATATTGATTGTTTCCTAGTATGATTTGATTGCTTATTTGTACCCTATGACTATCACTAAGTGTTGTACCTTATGATT